>WURT03615760.1:0-12405 GCA_009936505.3 Holothuria glaberrima
CTGGTTCATTCAGTAGTTGGCTCAGTTTCATTACATTCAGCAAGGAACCACAGTGCCCATTGGGCTCTTGTTTAAATCTGAAATCAGTGTTCATCAGAAATAGCTCTCTCTGAACTTGGTGGTGGTCAGCAGTCAGCATCCTGGTCAGGCCCAACCGATGCCGACCAACAGTGTTCAGCAGATCACTGCTGTTCTTTTCTTGTTATCTGTAGACTTCTGATAGGCCTACTGTGGTGTTCAGACTGTGTCCAGAAGTTATCCATCTGTATTAAGAGTGTTTGGACCAGGGCTCGTGATAGCCGGTATCCCATCGCAGTTTGTGAAACAAAAGCAGCACTCTTGCGATACAGTTTCTTACAGTGGATCGTGTGTATGCAATGCAAATATTTGACAACATTGAAGGTTTTACTTTTTAATTTGTACAAACCACACGTATGAAAAGCTGCTATACAATATTGACAAAATGCTGTGCAAAATTGCAATTTGCACAGCGGTTTTGCTATGAACATATTCTATTTCTTAGCGTGAGCCTTGGTCTGGACTAACATTTTGAAGCTCAGAAGAAAATGTTGTCTAATATGTGATTCTAATAAACATTGATTTTGTTGATTAAGTACTGTATGGTTGCATTGCTGCAGATAGTGGTCGAGTTGTCAGTAGCTGCTGTAGGACATTTTTGCAAACATTGGTCTTACTCCTGAAGCCTGCATTGTGCCAGTGGTGTCAGAGGAATCTCAATGCACTCTTGGATCTCTGGTGAAATTGTAGCATGCAATTTAGACATGCTGGGTATTTCCCAGGCCTACTGTAAATAGTAGAAAATGTTCCCCCTTTGAAAACAGCAACAATTTTAACTGTCAGTTTTTTTCTTCTTTCCTTGTAGGTGATGGACTTGTCCATCATGTCAACAATTGTTCCTGAAATTGAACAGACAAGCATCACTAATCTTATAACACTCCAGCATATATGGAACTCCAGCGTTATGCAACATATGTATGTGTTACTGTCTAGTTCTTAACGTATTCATTTCTGCTGTTGGCTTGGGGAAAGAAGGTTACCAGCAAGTATGGCTCTGATGCTTTTCCACACAAGAAGTCTCTATTCAGGGCATGTATGTAAGCTCTGTGCAACTGGGAGGTGTCTGCAGCAGTGCAGTTGTAATGCCAGCAAATCCCCTCAGCTTCTGAAGAGTGCCTGGAACTTTTACACCAGCCATCAGCAGACTTTTTCCACCCGCCCCTCCCTTTTTCGGCAGCTGATTGGAGATAAAAGAGGGGCCTTGTGGAATCTTTGGAGGGTGCCAGATATACATCGTAGCCAGAATGGTTACATGTTACAATGGCAACAGTACAAAAGTGATTATTTGAAGTGGACTGGTACCCAGACCCGCTGGAACAGCCACTTCTTGCCTGGATTAAATCATGACTTGCGTCGGTTCTTGGAAGAGGTAAGTACTAGCTGTGAATCCAGTTCAGTGTGTCATCCGTTATTGTCTACACTTCACATTATACATGCCCATTCACAAAAGTGTAAGGCAAAAATGTGGTTTAGAGATTGCCATGTTGTGGAGCTGAGCTACTGATTTTGTGCAAATTTCATTGCAGCATAGCAGTTTGAACTACCTGTCAGGAACATATAAAAGTAAGAAAGTAAAGTTGTGAGGAACATTTTCCCATGCAGTTAGCTTTACTTTTCAGCATGGTTTCTGCAAATCAGCACACACGGTTGATTTTGCCAGCACATACTGTACTTGCAACTTTCCAATGATTGCCATTACTTTTACAAGCTTTTATATGTCATATTTGGCAAAGTGATAATAATAGGAAGTCATATATATCAGGTGGCTAGGATGAGATATTAATTTGCTTTAATTTTAATAGTTTAGATAATGATAGGATTTACTTTTTTGTTGAGTAATGTACATCAGAATGGACATGTTTGTTTCTTCCTGTTCATTGGGTGAGCTTTAGTGTTTATATCACAAGCCTACAGGGACTGTAGAAAGGCATAGATCAGGGGTGGGAAACCTCTGTCTCATGTGGCCTGCGAGGCAATTTTATCCAACCCTCAAGGCAATTCATAAGTGTATTTTCAGAATCACTTGAAAAGTAATTGATAGTAATCCTTTAGGCTAGGGTGCCCATCATTTATCCTGATTATATCACTGTCTGCGTATAAAATTTCACATAAAACTGATGAAACACTACCTGTCAGTAAAAACTGTAGTATGCACAATGTTACAGTACATGCCCACAGTTTTGTCAGACATGAACCAGGTGCAGATTCCTTGTACTTCTGGTGGGTGGTATCAGAAGCTTTACATGGGAGGCTACATAGTATTGAACAGAATTGCAGTATCATTTGTATCTGATCTATTACAGTACAAAACTCAGTGGTTACTGTATTTATTCTGGTGGATTCAGGGAGATAAGAACTGTCCCTGTAAAGAGTGAATTATAAATTACTGTAAACAGTGGAAAACTTTTGCAATCTAAAGTGAAGAAAAAAACAAAGTTGATTTAAAAATGGTTTTTTGGGAGAGGGGTGGTGGTGGTGCACTTCATGTGCACTTTTCACTTTTTTCACATATTGGCATACAGTACTTCTAGGCCCCCCCCCTCAAAAAAAGGCCATGAATAACAACAATGAATTGACATAAATATGTAACGAATTGACAAATAAGTAATGAAGGACCATTCTCCTGATAGAAAATCATTTTTTAATCTGTGTAAGAGTCAAGAACAAGCTTATGTCAGTTTTGAAAGTGAAATTCATAGTCTGTCCATGATGCATTTTATTCTTCGTTTATTTTTGTCACCCTCTGTAATTGTTGGCATACATCCATGCGTGTATGAAGGTAAGCCGCCTTCTTACTGTTGAATGAAAGCTTTCCAAAATTACTGACAGCATTGTATTACAGTCTCTCCTTCAGTCAAAAAGGTTTATTGTCAAATTAAGACAAGGGACAAGGGTACATAGCTACCTTTCTGTATGGTACTGTAGCTATTGGAGTATAAGGTCTTTGGACTTAAAATTTTCATACCAACTTATTTGATGTAAAAAGCATCAAAAACGTGATACGTAGTTCACCAAATCCCATTAAAATCCATATTTACCATTACTGTAAGGCTCAGTGTACTGTTGACATCATCAGTTAACATGAGCTAATATGCTACCAGTTTATGACGTGGAAAGAGGGACTCACGAAATATGTCCCTTTGTTTAACATTGATTCTAAGGTCAGTTGTAATGTAAGCATGCCCTGTTAAGGGGCTTCATTTTAGAAACTTAGCTATGTACTTCTTTGGAAATGTCCACCTCAAACCCCAGAAATTATAGAAACCAGCTGGCAAGTACTGTAACTAACTGATAATTTACAGTATAACGAACAGCAAAGAAATACAGTCACTGTGTATTCACTTTACATCATAATAATCAATGAGAAATATCAGAAATGGTCAAACTTTGATGAGGTTTTTCTACTGTAAAGAATAGTAAAAGATCCTAAAACAGTCGCAACAGATTTTTCATCAGGGGATCTTAATGTACCCACTCTGATCGTTACATACATTACATCTTTAATACAGCATCCCAAATGTATGCCATGTATGTCCTTCATTCATTTCTCCTGGATTGTTTTTTTCTCTTTTCTGGATGTTGAATCTAGGATCAGTAGTTAGATTGTGCTGCGCAATTTTGGCGCTGTGCCAATTTGTCGACCATTGTCTGAACTCAAAACTGGCACCTGAAATAAGGTACAATTGGAAGATGTCTCCGTCTCCCAAGCCCCAAGGGAAACTTAACACATTTGCAGTTAAATAAGCATCTGTTGACATCAGAAGGCCTTTCAACATGTATGTTAACTTTTCAGGATACTGTCCTTCTGTCAAGCTCAGTATGTAAATGTTATCTTTGTGGACACATCTCCTTTTTCATCCCCACTTATACCGTGTTCCCACCAACCCCACTATGTCCTGGGCAAGTCAAAATTGGGTTAATGTCTCAACCACAAATAAGCTCTGCAAATCTGACCCCCGTTCATACGAGTTGACTTTTACCCTGGCAATGTGGAATTTCAACGTTCAGATTGATGATGGGTCAACCTCAGCAGTATAAACACAAAACCCATTGCTTCAAGACTTCTCCATTGGAAGTCACACCAGACACTTACCCGAAACAACAATTTGTAAGGCCACTCCATTCATCAACTCTACAGAGATCCTTATTTATTTACACCTGTCAGCAGGGTTTTCGTTTCTCTGAAAAAGTCGTCGTAATTTTTCATGACAGTATTTTCTTTTTTACAGCCATACAAAATTTCGACTTTTGAATTTCGTAACTTTTGAAATTTCTGGCGTAAATGATTAAATATACAGTGCCTACCGCGATAAGCCATAAACGGCAACGTTAGCGTAGGCCTTGCCGATAGGCCTATAGCCCACAACAACATTAGCGCCAGTTATCGATAAACTCGATTGTGAATGAAATAATTTAATATCAACCTGTTTTTATGATGAGAAACGATCCTTGGATAATTAAAAAGATATTTACTTCCCTCAAAGCTAAGTTTAGCCCAAAATATCCAGTTTATTCCGTGTATGATCCAGCAACAGGTGTACAGAAGCTTTTCCTAACGTTAGCAATATTACGTAGAACACAATGACAAATGTATTCCCAGTGCACATACAGTATGTATGGCAGTGCCGCGATCCGGAACGTTCGTTGTCACTTGTCAAAAGTTGCAAGACATTGGGATAGACCATTATTTTGGAGGTGTTCTTTTTTATAGTTACGGTAAACTAGTGGAATGGGTAGTGTGAACAATATTATAATTCAGCAGGTGAGTGTTATTGAGTTGAGTTTTCTGGCGTTAAGATGGGCAAGTCGAAATTTATATTTACGACAAATGTATTTTTGGTCGTAAGGAAAATTTCCGTCGGCGTAAAAACGCCCGTTTCGGCTTAAAGCAAACCCTGCCTGTCAGAATATGCCCGGGCTTGGCTGATCTAACTCCACCTCGAATGAGGGGCTTATTAAAGCCCGGGCTTGCCGCGTTCACATGAGGCAAAAGTCGGGGTTAGATTGATAGTTGGAGCAAGGGTAGAGCAAGTGGGGCAAGCCAGAGCTCGTGGGAACAGGCTATTACAGTACCTTAACTATTACACAGTAATGTACCGGAGCTGCTGCCGAATAGTTTCTGGATTTGATTAAGGTGCATCCCAGGTCATCGCATTAAGACATATTGCTAAGGACTAAGGTTGCACTGTACAGGCAAATTACATAGACCTCTTCTTGAGGGCTGTAAAGGCATAAAACCCTTAGAAGAAGAAAGATTTTGCATTGCTCGACAAAGTTCAAAGACAGTCTTCGAAGTTGATATACTATAAGTTGGAGAGCCTGCAATCAGTGGTAACTAATCAACCTCATGGCTCAGTAACTTTTAACAAGAATTTGTGATGATTTGATTATTGGTCCTAAATATGGTCCATAGCTCTGACAAAAGTAGTACACAGTTCAGTCCTCAAGATTTCTTCTGCTAGGATACAGTAGCTAGGGCTTGGTGACATGGTGCACAGGGTACAACATGGACACAAAAATGCCTTGGAATGGTTCTTTATTAGAAGTCTTATGAAGAGAGTTAAGATACAGTGTGCTGAAGAGGAACTAAATTTTTAAGTGTTGTGGTGAAATGTGCCTTCTATTTGTGTTTGTGATTCTCATGGTATTTGCAGATGAACTTACTGTCTTCGGCTACTGTGCTTGATAGTCCGTAGTGAACTTGAAGCAAATTTTGGGATCATAACCTCATCTTATCAAGACATCTATTTTTCTTTGAATGTAACATTTAGTTTTCTCCACCATAATCTCATGTTTTCATAATTAATATTGCTATCTATTTCAAGATCAGAATATAGATTGAAAAACAAAGGCATTGCTTATCAATTGATGTGGAGAGCAGGGTCGTTGCTACATCAGAATAGCACTAGCCGGGCAAACCGGCACACATAACATGGTTTGTGAAAGTTATACAATGCTCATTAGCTACATTATTGACCAAAAGCGGTTCGCTCTGTGAGCAGGACTCACACACTTGTATGGGATTTTAGCCAGTACTTAAATTTGGCTAGCTACAACCCTGGTTAAGAGATCACATTACTCCCTTAAATTGCTTCAAGTTTTCTTCAGCTGGGTTACAAATGTCGTAGGTACCTTTATGGCTAATTTTTCAAAAATGACGCAGAGGATATTGAATGGAAATTTTGGTGGGGTATTTACATTTCTTCTTTCACACATGTATTAAAGGAACCAATGGCCATGAAAGGATGTAGGGTATGGTCTTTCTTTGTTTAATTTTTGTATCTATTTTACTCCTACTTACGTCCCCTATTACTACTATTGGACAGTCCATATACCGCAGAATGATCACTGGAAATGAAATCCTCCTGAGATGGCACTCTTTCTCTAACCTGACTAGTGTAGTATTACTCACATACTAAAACTTACCTTGTGTTTGTAAGGAGTTCTTGATGGCATTTGAAAGTTATCCTTCCTAATCATTTTTTCTTCATCTACACTGAAGGACTTGATTGAACATGATGGATTCAGTGTACATTGCACTTTCTACAAATTAAAAAGCTGTTATCAAGTAATATCACATTTTTACGTGGTTTCTGACTTTTGCAGCTTTCCTTCAGAGCATTTGAAAGTTTGCTGCAACTCCCCTTATGAAAATCAGTCTTCAGCTATTTAGTGGTGTTAGGGTAGAAAACAATATAGAAGTGTAGTCCAGAGGCATTCACCCCAACGTCATCAATGGAATCAAAGTACTGTCAATTTTACTGCCAAATTCACTCTCTAAGAATGATTAACTCGATTTCCAAGTACCCTGGACAGATGGACAAATGACACAATAATAACCCCTTATGTTAAGGCTATAAACAGGATAACAAAGTCTTTCCTGAAAAAAAGTCTTCAGGATTACGTTTTTCTGCTCCAATCATTTTTAATTCATGCTTTAAATGGAGTCTTGACCAGTGTTTTTACATTAGGAAATGGGATCACATGATTCTCACACTTTTTTAACAATTTCTCAAGTTTTTAAAATTGCATTCTGGAATATCTGGCTCTTGATTCCCCCTTAAATTCTGAGACATAGTGACAACGTTGGTTGGGACTCTTGATAATGACTTCATAACTGCTGTAGGCACATATAGAATATCAGCCAAGGACTGTGGAATACTGCCTACCTGTACTCTAGAGGGTGTTTAACGGCAGAGATGATGATATAATATTACACACATCTCAATGTGCTAAATGAAGGAAGATGCACAGAAAAATAGTTACAAGGGATAAGAAAAGCAAGTAGCATTTAGGATAAGTTGATAGGTTTTGAACAGATTGAGAGGAGAAGAATGCTGGACAAAACTGAAAATTCTTTCAGGGTTCAATTCCAAGATAAGTTGAGTCCCCCCCCTCCCTACTCATCTCTCAGCCAGTAGAAGCAACTCATAAGTGGAGTCAGGTAACTTGCCCTAAGCCTATTTTGGATTATGGTCGTGAGCCCAGCCTGCGTGAAAGTGGTTGATGAGTTCATAAGTTCATGCATTACAATTGAGTTGAACCTTGGATGAAGTAACTGACCAGTCATCATTACCAAAATGCCGGTATTCATTGTAAACACACACTGCCAAGAACTCACAGGTAAATTCAAATTCTTTGTTTCTTGAAAGGGTTGATTGATCCAGTCTGGTAAGAGAATTGATCTTTCAGAGAGTTATTGTTGTCTGCCTTTGTTACAGTGTAGATAATCAATTGTTCAGCTGTTGTGCATTGTATTTTACCAGATAGAGGTTTTAGTGAAGTTGTATAAACCAAAGGTTGATGTGTGGAGTGGATTAAGAGCGACACAAGTCATGTGAAGAAATGTGCCGTCAGACAACTTGATCATGTGAGCATCAAGGAAGTTCATTGCATAAACTACTTTCATAAATAACTGTACTGTACTGTGCAGTGGGAAATTTTCACGGGGTATATTTTTCGCACTTTTTGCGACTAAATCGCGAATTTAAGGCCCCGGAAAATACTTCCATTACTGTGTACAAGACTATGCTGGTTGATGCAACAGCGAATTTTTCACTCCACAAATATGTGTACAAGGTACAAAATCACGAAAAATTAGCCTGGCGGAAATTTCCCACCTTACAGTATCTTTGAAAGGAAATACCACAACATACATATTAAAAAGAATGTTCCAATTTTCCAATACTTGAGGTTGAAAATAAGTGTGACAGACCAAGTACATATATATGGATAGTAATTTACTGTGCTGGCCAATTTCATTTGCCTCATTAAATGCTTTTAATGTTGCTACTGTATAGTTAAAAGTTCATGGACCCCCCACACCGGCCATTTAGAAAAGCAGTCCTTTGGGAAAATGGTATCTAAAGTTAGAATTGGCTGCATATTATGGAAGAAGTAAACTGCAAACAACTTTCCCTGATGAAGTTATATCCTGTCAATTATTTCCTTCATGTATTAATTATCAAAAAATTTGGTTGTAGAGTCCCGACAGCCTGGAGTCAATAGTCCTGCCGTGCCATGCAGTAAAAATGATCCCATGCAAAACATGTGACAGACATGTGTGAACACTGTAGCATATGGACAGATACTGTAGTTTAGTACTTTGCAGTACAGTATGTATGCATGTTCCATGTTTTACTGCATTTGTTGTATGTGGTTCACGACACAGGTATTCTACTACTATACAGCCCTGTAGTAGAGCCTTCTTAAAAACAAAATCAACCAATCATGTGAGTTTTTACAAGAAAAACAGGTACTAAGTAGTTTTTCATGTACATTATCACTCTCCAGTCTGTGTTTTGGGCTGGCTTACCAATATCTTGTCATTATTTCCCCATCCTTTTGTACATCCCTGACAATTGTCCATTTTCTTAACAGAAGAATTGGTCAGTGATCCCATGAGCCTTATTACCATTTATGAGGAAAAAAGTGATAAAGAACACTTCCACAACTTGTAGGCCTATTACGCTTATACATGCTTGCTACCAATTATGTCATAGGGTCATGAAATTGGCTTGGAAATATTTTTAAAGTGTCATTTAAAGACATTCTCGTAAAGTGCCCTTTTTGCAGTCTTTTGCATGTTTTTGAAAAGTGTGACCTCATGTTACAGTATGTTACCGTATCCAGTTGTGCTGTGTACAAATTTTATTTGCTCCTATCATACCCACTTTAACCCTTTCAGGACCACGCCTCAATACATAAACCCTCCCCCTGGACCAACCACTTTGTTCAGTGTAGTAATGTGGATGAGAATACAATTTCAGTCTTCGTTTTCTCTAAGAAATCACCTTCCTACAAAAAAGTGTTGAACCCAAGTTTTGTTTAAAATTCAATAATCTTTTATTTGATACCAAAATTTCTTTTATACTGATTACCTTTTATAATCACAGGGGTCAGAAACAAGTCGTAATCCCTCATAGTTACGTGCTATATTGTACATACGCCGTACAGTTGGCCTATTGGTTAGGTTTTAGGATAGTTTCAGTGAACGTTATCTTCGAACATGTCAAGAGCAACATGCACCATACCATGCATCACACAACAGGAAAATTTGCGCTCTATACAATGAATGTAGACTGGAAAGTGATGGCGCTATGTACATATTCATTTTCTCTACAAAAATATGCCTAGTGTGGCTGTCGCCGATCGGCAAACATGGTCCTGGTGCTGGTGTCGCCGATCGGCGACCAAGGTCCCGAAAGGGTTAATGGAGAAGTCCCATTGGCTCACTGTGTATTTAGTTTCTTCAAGAAGCATTCATTGTAGTGACATGGTCATGTGTCTAGAAGTTGGCCAGATCATTTTTCCCACTTTATAGTCAAAATATTTTGAGACTTCAAGCAAACAGGTGTTTGTAAAAAATTTCGTCTTTCAAAGTTCAGAATATTTGTCTGAACTATGTAGTTGGATGAAATGGAAGTTTGACTGTAAACACTTTCTGATTCCTTCCTGAAGGCAAAAGGAATCTATGCGATGGTGATGTCGTGTGTGTGTGTATATGTGTGTGTGATGGCTTTGCTTGTAAACACGATATCTCAAGTCAGTCCGAGTCACCATAGGTCAAAAGGTCAAAGCCTTATTAACACGATATCTCAAGAAGGGTACCTTTGAGGGATCTCATACTTGCTGTGTGGGTTGGCCATATTGAGTAGATGATCCCTATCATTTTTGGTGGAGGTCAAAGGTCATTTGGGGTCACCAGAGGTCAAAAGGTCAAAACCTTGTAAACACTATCTCAAGAAGGGGAACTCTGAGGGATCTAATACATTGTGTGTGGGTTGGCCATTTTGAGTAGATGATCCCTATCTTTTTTGGTAGAGTTCAAAAGTCATTTGGGGTCACCAGAGGTCAAAAGGTCAAAACCTTGTAAACACGGTATCTCAAGAAGCATAACTCTGAAGGATTTTATACTTGATGTGTGGGTTGGTCATATTGAGTAGAGAAGAGTAGCATGTGGATTGCTAATATTGTGTAGCAGAGCCTTTTCATTTTTGTGGTGGTCAGAGGTGGCTAAAGTAGGAGGGATCTCATGCTTGTCATGTGGGTGATTCATATTTGTTACAATATATCATATGGCAAGGAATCACTATGCCTTTTCGCTTTCTGGGTTTATTTCAGTCTTTTATTATATACTTGCCAACAGAAACCCCACATTCTATTTATAGCGACATTGCATTTGTAGTCTGCAGGTGGGGGAAACCATGAAAAAAAGTGGGATTACTCAATTATTTTGAAGCAATTAATTATGAAAGTTCTAGTCTACAGTTTTTTCATTCTTGAGAACTAGGTTAGTTAAACAATTCTCTAGATTACAGCTGTCCTGCTGCAAATCACCAGCCTTCAGTGCATTTATGCATCCTGATTGAGTCCACATGTGAATGTGATGCATGTTTATGGGACTGGCTGGGTGTGGTATACACCAGTTTCTATATCGCGGTTGACTGAAATTTTCTATGAATCAGGAATGAAAAATTGACTTTTAACTCGCAAAAAGGGCAGTCAACCTGAAAAATTAATAAAAGAGAAAAATAAAATTTGCACATGAAAAACACAATTGTACAGTTGCCCAATACCTCTTACAATGTTAAGAATAGTACAGCTTGAGTATGTTGGTGATCCAGAAGTACCAGTACAAAACATCATTGTTCTTCTGTACAACCTGTCAGATTTCACTATAAAACTAAACTTTATCATGCCTTCTGATGCCACCTGTCAGAGAATAATTGATACTATTGTTTCCTGTCACATACATGCTGGTATAATTACTGTACTGTGTTGTTCAAAAAATGGTATAAAAGTGTTGGTACCCTTCTGACTGTGTGCAATTCCTCTCATTTTCAAAGATGATATGGAAAAGACATGAGTGAACCTCAAAACTAGTTGAAAATTCCATGTCCCTGCCATTGCAAACATGTTTTAGTAGTTGTAGAATTCAAGGTCATTGTTATAAGTGTTAAGTACTGTGCTGTAGGACTCATGTGTAAGTAGGTTAAAGGTCAAGATTGTAACACATCAAATTTGTTTTGACAAGTTTTGTGCTACAGTTTTACAACATGCAGTCATACTGTACAGTTGATTGTTGGTATGTCAGGTATAACATTCAGTGGTGTTTATTTATTCATTCATTTCTGTCATCATGTATTAAAAAAAGTTGTCTTTGAAATTTAAGGAATGTCAACCAGTGTACCGTAAGTCTATTAAGTGTCACTGGATTCACTTTGCAGACATATACTTGCCATTTGCTACATGTAATTTGCTCAAGATCAGAGCATCCAGGACCCCAGTTCTGCTAGTGGCCTTGATGTGGCCCCAGCAGCCATGGTTTCCACTCCTGCACCTGCTGGTGGACTGCCCAATGGCACCTCTGGCCTATCTTGAACTGGTGTCCCAGGATGGGGCGAGTGTTACACCCGCAGGTCCAAGACCAGTACTATTAAGCTGCATAGAGGCTGTCTGGAATTTCCTGTGAGCACATCAACTTTCTGAGGATGCTGCCTCTATGGCTGCTGCAGCAAAGAGACCCTCCACCCTCTATACTCTCCGTATGATTCTATAAATTGGCAACATATTTAGAGTGGTGTGCAAAGAATGTGATTGCTCCTGATTCAGCTTTTTTAGCACAGTTCCCCTGGTTCTTGTTGGTTTTGTTTTACAAAGGCAAACAGGTCAACACCATCGAGAACACTCACTTGGCCACTGCCATGGACCATGGTCCACTGGGGCTTTCCAAACTGGTCCACCATAAGCTCAAGTCAGGTTGTCCAACAGCTGCTCAGGGGTATGAGCAACTCCAGACTAATGTTACATTCTTTGCAATTGTTG
>WURT03615871.1:0-20345 GCA_009936505.3 Holothuria glaberrima
TTACTGTTCACTCACTTCACGAAGTGTAGTTCTGATTTACCCCAAGGACTGAGTAAAAACTTCACTTAAGCAGCAAAGTGAAAGAAAAAAACTTCCTAAAAAAGTAGTAATTCTCGGTGATATATTCTATTCAAATTTAGCACCAAATGTAGCACCATTTTTCACCTAGCCCACTTTACCTGAGCAAAAATTTTCCAATGGGGAGGGGGACACCCCTCCCCTTAGACCCCTCCCACAGGACAGCGATTCGCAAATAGTGAAAAGTCCCCCTGCCCACTTTTGGAGATGGATCCACGCCCTTGGTCGTTACCCTTCATCTGGCGGCTAAATAATAAGTGATCAGTAAAACGCGATTCAAATGAACAAATGCGTACCTACACGACTCGAACGACGCGCGTGCATATATATATATATATATATATATACCGATGAAATCAGTGGAAGGCCAATCCCTTAAAATCTCACTTACAAAACGCCAAGGGTCCTCAAAATTCTGTGTTTGCAGGTGCCGCTCGGCCGAGACAATATTCCCGGAAGATTCCCACCCAGCACAATTCATAATTATTTGGTAGCAAGTTATCTGAAGGGTATTTGTCATGACTGGGACTCGTCCCAGTTGGAATTGTCAGGGGGGAATTTTTTGGGATCGACATTGCTTAGGGGGAAAGTGTCAGAGGAAAGTCTTCCTCAGGAGAGTTTACTGGATGGGGGAGGGGGCGTCAGGGTCAGATCTTTTCAGTTGGATGTTGTCTAGTCAGGGTCACAGCTACTTAAGAAAGCTTTGAGGAATTACCTTAACCTGTTAAGTGAAATACTGCCATCTTTCAAACAGCGTATTGCTTGGACGGCAAATTTCGAACAATATAACATAGCCTACGCTTGGGAGGTTGCACGGTTTGAAGTATGTCCTTTTCCCCTCATTAGTTTTCCTTTTATTTTTGTTACAGAAGGTAACAATTAATGTAAAAATACTATCCCAATTATTCACATAAATTTACCAAATGTGAGGTTCGTAAGACGGACCAGATGATGGTTACGTCCAAATGAATCACACCATCTCTTTGCCAATTTTAACTTACTCGCCTCTCACCCCACCCCATGAACTCATTCATTTAACTCTTTTTAACGATTTAAGTATTCTAAACCTACAGATAAAATGTTCAGAGATCAAATCATGTCACACTGTTTTCACTGCATTAGTAACAATAGAACCGTGTGTTCAAGAAACAGACATACAGCAGTATAAAAATCCTAAACACTGTCCAATATGTCTCCCCAAAGTAAATTGGAAACAATCATATTTAGTAAATAATTCCTCTGTCTTCTGTATTCTCATTTCATCGTACACTTCAAGTTGGATTTAATTTGAATTAATCCATGCGATGAAGGAACGTCTAACCTCATTTGATATGACAAACAAGTTGATGAAAGTGAGCATCCAAGGAATGGATATAACTATAAGACACAAACAAGATCGAAATGAAACACGACAAATCAATCATGACCTGAAAAAATATTCGGTAATAAATAGGTCTAGCGTGCAGATTAAATTCATAGGGTTGATTAACAGTGAGATATAAATCTGGAGGGAGCATTGAATCTCATTTAATCCAGCGCTACTCTGCAAAGATGACTGCAAACTAAAAAGAGATTAAAAGTGGTACCCACATGGCATATGCAGTATTGTGGCCTTGTGGTACTGTTACGAATAACAGCATCGCATTACAAAATACTACCACAAGAAGCAACTCAAATATTCCTCAAAGCAGCCTTCTGGCAGAACAATTTCGTTACATCCCAGCAGAAAAAATGTTAATAGTGATCTGCTCTCAAAAAGTAATTTGAAAACATAAAAGCTTTATCCTTCGGTGTCTGTTAATGAAGTTTAACTGAAGGGTGGAATCAAGGGGGCATGTGGGCATTTGCCCACACCCCAGTCAGAACTTAAGCCCACCCAGATGCCCCCACTTAGATTAAAATTTTATGGAATCTTTGCATTGGATGATGCATTATGAACCAAAATATATCTATCCTGAGACTTAATTTTTCACCCAGAGATATACTTAAACCTCAGAGCTTCCGGGGGCTTCGCCCCTGGACCTCCAATAGAAGCCCTTAGGCGGTCTTTGGACTCCATCTGCTGAAAAGTATAGTGACCTTGCAAAGTAGCCTAATAAATGAAAATTATTGGAATCTTTGCATTTGATGATGCATTATGAACAAAAATATACCTATTCTGAAACTTAATTTTTCACCGAGAGATATGCTAAAACCTTAAAGCTTCCGGGGGCTTGGCCTCCTGGACCCAACAGGGGCCCTAAGGCGGCCCACTGGACCCCACCCCCTAAAGCTCGCGCTTCTCGCTCGATTTCACTCTACGCGGGAATAGTTTTTGCTCCTAACATTTTCTTTTGCTTTCCATTTGCCACCCGCCACTTTTAAAATCCTGTTGCAGCCACTGATCATGACAAAAACCTCTATAGCTAAATCAAAATTTCGGCCATCATTGTTGTTTTGACAAGCAGCACATTGATAGGACAAAACGTTGTGATAACCTTCGTATGCCTGCAACCGCAAATATAGCTTAGTACTGGCATATGGGAAACGTGGGGACGACTTTGATCACAACAGTTTGCTTCAGAAGCTACATAGAAAAATGTGCGTCAGTCGATATATATATATATCAGTTTTGGCAAATTTGTATTTACAGGAACCACACTATTAATTTTATGGTGCTTGATTTGTTAGTCGTGATAATTTATGATGTAAAATGCATACTGTATTTTCTTATCAAAGTTAAATTTAACACGTAATGGTACCATGCATATACTACTTCCATTACCGACACGCGTAGGAAATTTCCAAACATATTTGGTGAAGGCTCATCGCTTCTGTGAGACCTTTACCCCACTCATGCACAATTTCCTCTAGAGAAACAAAAATATTCTTTGGCATAAAATTTTTAGCTATCTTGTACATCTCCATTCCCTTCTTCTGTATTACAGGATATGCAGAGCCCCGTTAAGACTCATTAGTTAAGGCTAAGCAGCTAATATTTTGGTCAAATGTTTGAAACTGCAAACTTCAAGTTTATCACCTTTAAGAAATTTCAACAATCTATAATTTTGGCCTCGCTTTTGTTTTTCCATGACTGGAATAAACCTAGACTTCCTACTGCAAACATTTTCTAGTAAAGCCTCCAATGTTTTCACCTAAAGGGGGAGTATAGGGGTATTTCCAACAGTCACAGCCAGCTTGACCCCCTCCCCTCATCTATTACTGAAAAAAAGTTTACAGTTTACAAGAGCATTCCTCTTCACTCCTCAAATTTTCTGCTTGTCCCTCACTTTTGAAATCCTGGCGATGAACCAAACATGACTTGACTTTTAAGGATAGTTCTAAGGGGTTCATTCATTGTGTTCTAATCCCTATATGTACTTCCTCTGAAGAATGAATAGAGGTAGCGAAAACATATATTATTTAACCCTTTAGTTACTCTGATGATATTTGAGTGAAACATCATTTTCAAGATTTCATATTGCTCTTAATCATCAAGTGTGGCAGCTAAATTGGACTCGACCGAAGAACTCTATATGATGACAAGCTGAGTCGTCATCTCAGGAGGATCTTCACATCAATTTTATGGTTTCAAAGGTATTGTACCTTAAAACCTTAAACGAGTAACGTTAATGAATCTGCCAATCAGTTTCATTCACTCACGTACAACGATGAATTATCATGAATTTTCCCTCCCTTCCCCTTCCCTCCCCTAGACTTCAAGCTTTGTTTGCAAATGCAAACTTCTGTCCAGGTTCCTACTTGGCAACATTTCACTCTTCAACTTAAAAAATGCAAAGAAATTTAAATCTGCTAAGCTACTTTCCCCATCCAGATCGGTTACGAGTGCCCATGTTCCTATGCATGTTTTCCTTTAGTTAGCTAACAGTAACAAAACGGAATGCCGCCCTCGTTTTCCTATCTTTTGTTGAATCATTGGCTCTAAGTAACATAACTGGTGCCGGCAGCCAACAGAAATACAGCTTTAATCAAGGACCAGTATTAATGACTCAAAGCGAACAATTTTGTGTTTTACCATTCCGAAGGGTAGTTTAAAAAAAAAAAAAAAACATTGTTTGTCTTTTTCTCACCTATGGTTCAGTACTTCAGACAGAGATGTAAGGCTTATATATGTTTGCAAAACTGACTGTGCGAACACTGTCTATATTCACAGAAGATAATCTTTCTTGCAAATGAGGTTGTCGCAACTGTCAGCTTGTTTCTGTACCAAGCTAGAAACTTGCCCACATGAAACGAAATAACCAGCCCACAAAATAACTTGCCCACACTTGCATTAGATTTTACCCCAATTCGTTATTGTCAAGTCAAAATTTTCCTTTTTCACTGGAAACCCTAATTTGATTGTTCATTGGCAGACGTTAATCTATGTGCGACTAGAATTCAATGCAACGTTTACATTACTGGAACTGCACTGCGAAATTGAAGGGGAGTTCTTCGCCATTGATAGAATCAGGTGATGGAAACACGACCACTCCACTCAGGTGATTTAAGATCAGATTTTTCGTCCAACGAAACTACGGTGCATTAGTACTCAAAGGTTGTGATAAGTCTGGTATCATAACTGTGGTCGAAGGAAACATTAACAAATCATGGAAAGAAGAAAGCGGTTATAAATCAGTGCGAGTGTGCTTGTCATCGTAACACTAATGAAAGGCCTAGAGTATCTGAGAACATCTAAGATAGCACATATCAAAGTTATAAACGTAACCTCTTTCAGAAAGCCTTCTGTGTGAAAGCTGACTACTGGGGTGTGCGGAACATGGATTCTTTTGTTTTCCATTTCTTCCCTCTCAATTTGTGTCTTCACTGTGTTCAGGTCTAAATATGAATGATTCTAATAAAAATGAAATCTTCATTGATATTATCATCACCATTCTCATGTAGCTATGCTTTAACGTCATTATGTGAACGAAGAAGTCGCTTTAAATTAATAAAAGTACCAAATCTTTGACATTAAAAAGCAAAACACAACAGAACTATCCTACCAACAGGGAGTTTTCACGCGTGTAAAAGTCAACTGACGCAACCGTGTTCTGGAGAAAAAACAAACACAACCGTACGCTTTTCCACGTACTAATGCAATGTGGTGCGTGACGCAGTGTCCTCCAGAACAGCAAGGGCGTCCACTGAATTTGACCTTTTGACCTTCGGTGCAATCTCCCTGTTAAATGGTCACATCAAGCATGTAAGGGCAACTTAGTGCCAATGCATAATGTGTGCTCCTTTGTGTAAACAAGTAACCCAATGTAGTTCAGTTAATCACAGTTTTAAGGGACACACAAAGGTGCGTTCACAACAAAACCGAAATCTGCTGCGTTTTGCCAGGACAAATAGGGGCCATTTTATTTCAATGAAAATTTCGAAAATCTTCCCATCCGTTCTGAGATAACAAATTTCCCGTCCCGCCCGCAAAAAGATTTCGATTTCGGTTTTGGTGTGAACGCACATTTAAGCTACAATCACCGAAAGAGTAGGTTGTTAATGCTGTGAAAGAATTTCTTTTCGATTACCTCAAGACTACAAACTGATAAACGTTCGATGTCAGCGTAAGATTTCTTAAGATCTAACTAATTGTTTTTGGCATTTGGGATGTTATTTAATGTATTAACATCTTCACTACAATGGAAAGACATTTTTGTTTTCAGGATTGCTAGGAAACTTCATACGACACATACCCATCGCTATGCACTTGCTATTCCAATTCTCTGATCCCACGTGTATCGATTTTGTATGATACTAAGATAATTTTGCGTGCTCAAATGACCTTTATGGATTGTAATGAAATACTTTTTCCTTAAGATAATTTCATAACTAGATGCCCGCATACTGTGATACCATGCTAGAGTATTTTCAGTAAAATATCTTATTTCATCGTAAGGCCACAAAAGTTATAGGCTATGATTAATGAGAATACCACTCCCATCATGACCATTAGCGTGGAGGATCTATTTTAGTTGTAGGGACTGAGCACTTTTGCCAGAGATTATAAGCATGTATACCCGAAAAATAACACATATTTTTCCCAAATGGGTGACAACAGTCCTCCCCTCTTCCTCCATCCACACCTCTTACGCTTATGATCATACCATATACCTTCCATAAAAAGAAAGCCCCACATTTCGAAAAATAGATGAGAAAGGTCGAAGTTAAGGTGGCCTTAACTTCACAGTTGTTAAACATGCAAGACATAAACTTCTAAATCCCCAAACTAACTTACAATTACCTCGTTCTATTTGTGATAAACATCTGTTGTGATCATTCTCACTACAATTGTCATATTTGACACGAAGAAAAGATTAACATCTGTGGCGAACTTATTTGTCAATGACTATAGTATTTTCATAGACTCGTTTATCTAGTAAAAGTACAGAAATAGAATTTTTGATGACTTTGATCTACTTTACAAACGGTTTTCTGACATTCACGGTAGATAGGGGAGGTTAAGTTTTCTCACTTACCGAAGCTCTCCTAAATGACGTGAGAACACTCTCACTGTGACGTCGCACCAACAAATCTTTTTTTCATTTCCTTTTTATGATGTTGCAGATGGATTGGTAAGGTCATAATAAGTAGTACCTGAACGTAATATTTTTCATTGTAAACTAAATTGTAACATGACAAAATATAGCCATTATGCTACTGATCACTTCCACATGAGAAACTGCACTATCGTACGAAATAAATGGCTTTTAACGTTGCTTGAAAAGTGCATAAGTTCAAAAGAAATATAGCTTATTTCTTTTCTTGTATAAGGTGGATATTGTGCGAATGTTGCAATGAAACTGTAGGGGGAGGCTCCAGAAACACAGTGTAGATTGGCTGGGAATTGGCTGTAATGCAGATACAACCTCCCTTGTTAAACTGATGATATGATGGTTTATAAAAAGGCTTGAAGACTTTCATGAACACATATGATGGGTTTTAAAAAAGCTTTAAGACTTCATGAACAAAATGTGGTGCACTTTGACAAGTAAACCTTGATGTGCGCCTTCATGTTTTTTTTTTTATCATTTCAGATGTGTAGTGACCATCTTCAAGGGAAAATACCTACCAAAATTTCCACTTGTCCGAGCAATATCATATAATTTTACTCTTCCAACTACTCCAGAATTTAAAGAAAGGTAAATCCAGCATAAAGCCACTGTTTTACTCTGATCAATAGTTAAAATGTCTGATTTTTTCATAATTTCTAGCCTTAGCCACCTGCAAGTAAATTTAATTAGTAGGTACCATCCGAATTACAGACTCGCATCAAAGGTGGAGAAAGTGTTTTGAACTCCCATGTGTGTATATACCAGACAGACCGGCAGAAAGTTGCTTACACCCCGCTTTTTTTACATTTTCTCCATGCAGCTCATTTGCCAATCATCACTTCAAATTGGCATAGATAATGTTTATTAAGCTGCCTTTATCTTCTTGGTTTTACCACCAATCTATCGAATATGTTATTCCTAGAAACTTAAGAAGTATGACTTCTCTCTCTCATATACATGGTAGGTTAGTACAGTAATTTAATTTACGGTATTCATGAAAGTATGTACTTTGTTACTCTCTGGTTATGTAATTTCGAAGCTTATTGCGGCCTCTCAATTAGTGGTTCAATCTACGAGACAACCTAAAGATTGATTTAAAGAACCAAGATGTGTCACTCACAGAAGAGGGACGAGTTTCAACTTTTCACCTTACACTTATGTTTATTATTTATGACCGTAGCCCCCAAGGAAGTGCAGGCCTATGGTTAATCCCACTCACAAACGTTTTGGATCATTTTAAACGAAACAATGGTTTTTTCAAAAGTGCTCTACAACTGATTGATTTACCACATAGTTTAGAGTTGATTAGACGACAACATATAGCCAATCAACGCAAAATTGATTCTAATTACGTTGGCGGTTGTTGCCATGTCTGTCAGTATTATGGTACCATTCCAATCAGTACATGACTTTGCTTGTCTTCTACAGTACAATTTGTTGCATTCTTTAACCACGCTAAGAAATGCTTTTATAGCATCCAAAGTTATAGTCAAAGCATAAACGTGTATACACAGTTAAAGCTCTACCTGCCCTTGAAGAGCTAAATGTTTAGATTTAAGAAGTACAAATCGACAAATGGCTTTGAACTTTAGCAAGAATGAGTATTTTAAAGAAAGCTCGAGGTAATAAGTGTACAAACGGTCACAAGTTAAATTACAGCTCAAAAGAGGAAAAAATGACAAGCAAGACCATGAGGTTACTTGATCCCAATGACTTCCGTAAAAACCCGCTTCCCCCCAATTGATATTTGTTTTATATATATATATATATATATTACGAATGTCTTTTAAATGAAGGCTGAATAAGGAGAGAATAATATAAGACATAGCCTGGGATTTCCTCCTTCTACGTCACAAATTTAGCATATGGTTATTCAAGATTTTGTTCCACAGAAATTGCCCTCTAAAATGACTGATGTTGTATGGATTTTGAGTGGAATTGTAGCTATGTTCTGGCTTTATTAGTGTTTTGATATCAAATATCCACCTATGTCACATTCCATGTAACCAGACCTTTTTTCTGCTTTAAACACAGTTCTTTGGTTTTGAAAATATATCCTAAAATGCATGGAAAGGCCAAGCCTGGATTATGCGTCAACGACGGAGCTTTATCTCCGCACTTCACTCTTTATTGGTCATTGAACCTCATCTTTACAAATCAGCCCCCGAGCCCACAATTACGTTTGCAATTAAACATATGCTGCCTTATGCTCAGCATAAGGTAATAAAAAGGTAACTGAACATATGTATGCGGTTTATGAAATAAAACCTCAATCCGTGGATGATGACAACACACTACTGCGTAAACTTGTACTGGAATGCAAGGCAAACCTTTGGTATATAAAAACAAATTAATGGTTTACATATAACCAGAAACCTAATGCTGTATCTACTCGTGGTAAGGACAACAAGAACCAAAACACCATGTGATGGACATTTGTAACGAAAACCTTTATCGTTTGTATCAGAATTACTTTTATTATCGCATCAAAACCGTGAGACTGAAGTGCAGATCGGCCTGTAATATTTGCCCTGCTTTCACAGCAATGAAATCTGTTGTCCTTGTACTAAGCTTTCAACTTGATTGATAAATATAAAGGTCAAAGATCAATGCCAGAGTTAGAAGTAACCACTGCTAGTTAATTAAAAAACTGTCTTAGTGAACGTGACTGGACATGACTAAGCTACAGGGGGTCTTATAAGTAAGTGCAAAGATATAAAACAAAGTTGGTAGTCAGAAGCGCACGTAGTACCACGCTTTAGCCTTGAGACGCCTCGCATTATAGGCTACAAAGCAGCTGCCACTTTCTCGGACATTTCAAATGTGCTGTAGTGTCCAAACTCTGACGCTTTTATGATATACCAGTATTTTGACCAATTTTTAATATAATTTTGCTTTCATCTTAATTTTTATTGACAGGACAGATTGAGTGGTATCTAATTGTACGCGCTTGCTTCAGTTTATCGTCAGTTGTGTTCCGTTGGATTGAATCATATGACACTGTGTATGGTTACTCCATATAGAACAACTGGTTCTTAGGAGGACCGCCTCATTGGGGCAATGGGCAATATGCGATATATGTATATATATACATATATATATTTATATATTTTTATATATATATAGGACGATACAGGTGGTGATAAGTGCTTAAAAGTTTGCCAACGCAAATCTGTAAGTCAAGTCATTGTTAAGACTTTTACTGAAGTCACGTCACGAGTGTCTTTTATTATTTATTTTTTTATCTGGCTACTGATCTTTGTGTATGTCCTACATATTGATCCGTGAATCTGGCAGGCAGGATAGCAACCTCCGTAAAAGGGCTGGCGTCATATTTACAGTCTTTATTGGCGCAGTTTGTTATTTAAACATTTACTCATATTTAGTTCATCAAACAATCATTGAAGGGTGCACAGTACATAAAGGGCTTAACTAAGTATACGTGTTGTCTAAGTAAGTGCAATAGAATGTTTGATTTATTATACAGTTGACAAGGACAACAGGAAGGTATCGAAATATTCAGCTTATTAAAAAAACAGGCAGATTACAAAAACACTTCAAATCTTCGTGCATTTACTTGGAACTTACATGTAATTCTATAACTAACACATTCATGTATATAAATATAAATATATATGTAAATATGTATAATATATATATATATACAAAATGACGGGACTTAAAAAAGGGCTAAACTTTGCGAGCATGAACTCTGAGAAGATGCTTTTGTTTTTAAGCCATAACACTTATTTACACACACACACACACACGCTTATACCTGAAGGGTGCCACTTTGTGCGCATGAAACCTGCGGGTAGTGCTGACGAACTTCAAGTATTACGTTGCTCTACATTGTATTCCGCATTGTGTATTGGGTTCTCTTAGCCGGCTCGGCAAACAACATTTTTATTATATACATATATATATATATATATTATACATGTTTACTATTTACATGTATAATATTTACATATATATATGTATACTATATAAATATATACAAAATAAATAGTTATGGTTTAAAAGCAAAAACCTGTACTAAGAGTCTCACGCTAGTGCTTTCATCAGGAAGTCCAAATCTCTTGTTCGCAAAATTGAGCACTTTGTCAAGCTCTGTCACTTTGTCACTTTTTTATAAATATATATATACATATATATATATATATATATACATATGTATACATACATATATGTATTATATATTTCATATTAGTCGCCTTTGTAAAAGGGTTGAATACCCGAAACATTGGCAATAATAGTTTAAAACATAGCATGAGTATCATTTGTCTACTTTTTCTTGTTACTATTTCCATGCTACACAGAACTCTGTTCAAATATATATATGTATATATATATATATATATATACATACATATATAAATATATCACAAAGATTTCAGATTTGTGTACCATTACAATCGAGAGTTTAAGCTAGAAGAACTTGTATAATAGGGTGGTGGTTTCCTGCTATTTTACTTTACTGAAATAAAAGCACGCGCTAATGAGAAGCTTAAGCCCGGTCACACCGAGCACGAATACTGAATCCGATATGAACACGATTTTAGCTTAAAAATAGTTACCGTACAATTTCACGGTGGTCACACAAAAGCACTAAACGAATCGAAAATCGTCCCATTATAGTGCGAATTGTTTGAAGAGCGAAAAACACAAGACAGAACGATACGATAAAATTCTAAGATGCTTTGTTTGCATGTGACGTAGCATCTCTTCCGCACGACAAACGACGACCAGCCGCCATTGCTGTACATACACCTACATTGTACAAACACTGTATTCACACAGTACAGGAATGGAATGCATGTAATGTAAACTGCGTCTGCCTAGGCTTGTTTGTGATACTCTGATTTTATAGAGGAAGAGCCCGATTCTGCACTCAGGATAACCAACTGCATGGCTTCCCTATATGAACGAAATGAAACGCTCGGACGCAAAGAAAGTAAGTGGTAGCCTACATTTGTTTTTACATGTTCGACTCGTGGTGATACTGTATAGCTTGCGTAGTTTGTTTACAGGAGCATCTATCCTGGACTATGTTCTTGACCTCAAGAGCAGGTTTTAGATGGCGTTGGAAGTTACCAGTATCATAGATGACCCTATTTCTTCCTTGAAAGAAGGGATTAGTGATTTGAGAACTGTGATTGTGTAGAATAGTTCTCGGGTTTCATTATCCGACGTCGTAGCCTACTATACTTACTTTGTCTGGCTTTGCTAAATCAGCGCAAATTTCGTTGTTAGTGGGACCAGCTCGCCACTGAGCGATAATTCGTATGTAGTATCGGATTCAGTATTAGTGCTTGGTGTGACCGGGGCTTCAGAGTTAGTGCTCGTATTATTGTGGTGTACAAAGATTGCATATAGAAAATGCTATAACAATACGTACAAAGGACAAAGCTTGCAAGAACGTGGATTCCTATTGACGGGACGTCTTCTAAAGTATTTGTGTCGACTTACTTCAACAAAGCTTTTTTTTTTATTATTTTTTTTTTTTTTTTTTTGTACACAAACATTTTATTGAAACTAACTTTCGATGTCCTGTTTTATAAAATTTATATTTATACTGGAAATAAATAATTAAAAATGAAATTGTGACAATGTGATTATTTAAAATGCATTGAATTTCTGCACATTTCCTATTGCTATTATTAGAAAAAGAACTAGAGAGTATAGAATACTTCATGTCCTTTGTTGAATGATCCGGAGCCCTGAAGTTGTGTAAATTGGTAGCCAATGGTTCTGGTTTTCACAATGTAGCGAGAATTGCTACATTTAGTGCAGTAGACGAGATACACAAACATAACATGAGTCGCAATTTAGGGGCCTTAGCATGACTTTAAACTGCCTATATGAAACTTAGGGTAGGTTTCCATGTGGTGACATGTGTTAAATCTCGGTTTCTTTGTGGAAATTTGCAAGCTATGGCGACGAGTAGTGTTCTTTAAAATTGGAGATTGTCTTCGTTAGTATACAGGGGAGTTAAGAAAGATATTTGAAAAGATACATTACATTGCTTTTTATGACCTTTTAATGAATTTGGCAAGGGGCTCTATCAGTGGGTTGTATGGTGTTACTATAAGAATTAGTAACGATGATGACCTTATTTTGCACTTCAGCAGTTCTTCCCGGTTCAAGGGACGAACTCGATCATAACAGTTGAGTATGATACTAGACGGATACCACTATGTTTTGAAAATAATGAAAACAATGAGCTAATTTATCAACAAAAGCTTCATGCAATAGGCGAAACGCGTTTGCATCGTAAAAATTGGCAATGCTGCCATAAACAAAGTGTGAATGCTTATCAGTAGTTTTGTTATGTACAGAAGTTACCGAGGAAGTGCCATCAAAGTGTTAGATACAATCTAAAAAACACACATTTTTGGATAGTTCACAAAAAAAGTTGAAAGTGGTGTGAAACTCATTAAAAGCGTGGACGAGACAGTGTAGTTTCTCAGCTCCATGTGGCTAAATGAAAGAAATATATTGTCTAAAAGTTCTACACATGCGGCTATTCCTTCGTTATGTTAATTGTGTTAATTTATCTTTAACTTTTAACATCTAGAGTTACTAAGGTAGAGTTAAGAGATACGTTACTGATTCCTTGTAGCTTTGATAAAAAAAGTCCATAATGTCGCGTACATAGCGTAGTTGAAAGGTAAAAGAGGCTGGAGTTCCCTTTCGATGTAAGCAGAAATGTGTTCTGCAATAGTCCAGTTGGCTGAGACGATTCGGTGTCTTGTTGTATTATGTTTTCTTTCGTTGTTTTTACAATACGTATTCAAACTTATACAAATACACATACGTGTACATACGCATACACATATACGTATATCTATACTTATCCTTTACATACACACATACATCTCATTGACCTCAAGGTTGTAATAAGAGACTTTACGTACAATATTCGCAGTAAACTCAAAGATACCATGTTTGACGAATGTCTGTGTGTCGTGGTGAACAAACTTCTCTTTTTTTCAAAATAAAGCTTGATCAAGGATGATGAAATTCTTCTTTCCGCACATTTTAATTCTGCTTCTTGTCGGTGGAAGGTAATCACAACAATTGAAAACAGACCACTCCAATGGGGACGTTCCTGGATGACCCGGAAATTGGACCCGTTGTAATGAAGAAGTAATTTCACGCAAGGGCGCTCCATGCCTCATTGAAAGATTTCATGGTTGTGCTAGTAATTGCAATTGATGTTGAACTTGAGACTTGGTAGGCATGTGTCCCGGGGCCTACCGCGTCGAGTTATTGACGATCACAGCTGTCTCCGCGTAGAGGAGAAACAGAAACCGCTGCATCAGCAGCAATAACTGTGGAAAGAATGTTTGTTCGGCAATAAAATCAAATTTGCTTTGGATACCAGTTGGATCGGTCCTTTTAAATTTCATTGTAAGGTCGAAGGACGTGTCTTTGGGAAGTAAAACACTTTAAAAGTGAATTCAAGTATGACATGAAAGTTGTTTTATCACTTCCATGGGAATCCGGGCATTTCTTTAGAAAGTAATAAATTAAAAGAATTGATTTATGACATGTGAAACGCTGCGTGTTCTTACGGCAAGTACATGTCTTCCATGCTACATCTTTATCTATTGCTAGCAGTATTGTTTTAACTGTAATGGAATGGTATGTCCTTACTTTGCAATTGCAAAAAGTGTCCCATGGTCTATCGATAGTTAAAGCAATCCTTTACCATCACCATAGATCACTAAATTAATAATAAGACAGGTTTGGTCTTTACCTTACACATTGGAAATTTTTTTCCTCAAACATCCTCTGACATATTGAAAAATACCCAACCCCAACAAAGAAGTAAATACATAACATTAAGGACAGCGGCGGGACCAACAAACTTAATAGGGAAGACCTAATCTTGTGCATGTAGGGTAAACAGAGCTAAACTATAGTTTACCTCTGTTTATCCTGTACTATTAAACAGTATACAAATAATGAATGTTTATGAGTGTGATAGTATGAATAATTTCATAAGTTGAAAGATTGAACGTTCTATTCAACGAGGTGAAGCCGAGCTGAACAGGATTTTATCTTTCAACGAATGAAATTATTCATACTATCACATAAATAGAAGACATTCATTATTTGTTTTGTATAACACCTAACGTCCTAAATATGTCAGATTTTAGTCAAATTTTGACTCAAGGAGCAGAGAGGGGTAAAAACACTGTGTGTTATTCTAGACTGACGCAAGATGTACCGTGCAATAGTGCCAATTAACCCATGGCAGGTGCCCACCAATCCTCCAATAAGATGTAGAGGAATTAAAAAGGTGTTACATAAAAATAATTTTTTGCTGCTTGTCTAAAAGGTTACCTTTCAGAGACTACGTTTCGTCGGTAGTGTTTTTGTTTTTCTTCTCGGTATTATTCCGTGCTTTGCTATAGCAGTAAGCACTAACCCGTGACACGATAGCTTTCTTATACATAGTCCTCAAGAATCCTATCTATACTCAGTTAATATTAGATACAAGAATGATTTCTCAACAACCTCCTCTTTCTTATTCTTCATTTGGGAATTTTCCAAAAATATGTCTTATTAGAAATCGGCTAAGATCAATTAAAACACGCAAACGAAAGGTATTTGTTCCAAGAGTTGTGGTTTCTTCAGTGTGCCACTGGTCTTTACTTTTTCTTTATTTAATTTTTGTATTTCATTTGGTAACTCTACCACTTCTGATTCTTTCCATTCACCTTGTGTGGGGACAGCTCTGAGTCGATTCTCAAATCTTTACTAAGTTGTGATATATTTCTCAGGTGTAAGAAAAGACCGCAATGTTTAGCTTTGGCATAGACACTTTCATTAAGCCTTATGAAACTCTTGTGCTATGTAGCATTTTTCATAGCAGCCAGTTTACGAAGAATGCGTCGTGCACCTGGACTGCGATCAATAACGGCTGACATTAACGCTATTCAAGCATGCTCCACATATCTTTATGGGGCTTCCTTCCATCGCAAAGGGGAAATTCAATCGTCAACAGTCACTTCTACTTTGTACTGGCTTTCATAAACGCCAGTGCACGTGTGCTTACATTTTATGAGATGCTAAACGGCCATTTTTGTTATTTCATTGAATTTCCAGATGACGCAGATAAGCTTCTATGATTTGATAAGTAAACTGATTCGCGGGTTCAGCAACCCACTAGATTACTAGTTAGGTTCTTTATGTATACATTTATTGGTGGATAGAAATAGAAAGTCAAGCTGATCGTAATGCTTGAAATGCATCCTCGACGACATAAACCAGCAAACACATACTGATGCACTTTAACATAACTTGTATACTCAAACTGTGTATCAGCATGTTAGCAAAGATAAATCATAAAAGCACTGTGTTCAGTGTTCAGTACAAGGCTGATTTTGGGAAGATTTACCTATCAGAATTTGCGTCATGGCATTCCTTTGTGGTATCCTACTCAAATCTATATGATTGCCATATAACTTTCAATGCCACATAAGCTGAACTTGTGAGCATAGTCTTTGATACAACGTTCTAAAAATATTTCTCTCACCCTCACAAGTCCCCTGTGGCATTGATCATTAAACAAAAAGATAACTTCATGTGTGCACTTACGCCAAATTTTACGCTTATCAATAAACATTTCGTACAAGGATGTTCAACACTTTCAAATGTAACGATGCAGAACTTTTTAAAAGCATCGACACGGCTTACCATTTGGAAGTCAAAGTGACACGTACGTACTGCTCGATTGACTTTTGGGTATACTGTACGGAGTGCCAAATGTACAATAAATGTCGAACAAAATCAGCATGTCCAACAGTATTCCAACATGCCGATCATCTCCACCATATTATAAACTTCACAACTTTGAAGTCCAGTCAACATGTGTGCCATTATTTTAACATTTCGTTTAGCTCCAAACCGCGAGGTTATACTAGTTTGCCGGGTGTGTCACAAAAGTCCAAAACCGTCAGTTATAGGATGTCCACAGAGAAATTACAGTGTCCTAGAGAAAAATAAGTTGGTAAAATTGAACTTAATGTTTCAAAGTAGGTTGGTACCAAATAATGACCTAACGCACATATTATATTGGAAAGTGAAACCCCGATTCTTCGTGAACAAAACACTCAAAACGTACTAAAGAGCAATGTGAGGATACAGTTGGCACATCCGGCAATGTAAGTATTTTATAAAATGTAAAATATAACTACCTAAAAAGAGAAACAATTAGAAGGTTCTCTATGCAAACTTCTCAAAGACACATAACTCCTTTCTGCATGACATTACTATTTTCAGTTTTTAACAGATGGATGGGGCCATCAGATGGGAGGTAGGTACTTGCAAGTAGGTAGGTACTTGCAGGTATGTTAACTCATAGAGGGGGCAATTGGATAGGGAACAATGAGTGGGTAATTTGGTGCCGGTGACAAATTTCTTCAGAGGAGAGGATTATTTATTTATTTAATTTTTATTTATTTATTGATTTTATTTTTCTCTTCCCCACCTCTCTTTCAGTACTTATGTTACAGCAGTTCTTCTGATAATTAAATAGAAACTCAAAGCTTTCACGTTCCGCCCTAAATGCATTAAGTTTTTTCGTTTAGATTTCTATACGTATTTACCGTTAATTGATTATTGATGTGTCCAGAGGAAGCTATTCGTGCTTTTACTTCTTACAGGAGGCGAGGGATAGTGAGGCTCTGGACGTCCCAACCTTCCCTTTATTTTCTTCCGATTTCCAAGGGGAATCGAAAGAGAATAAAGGAGAGTTGAGATCTTTCCCAAACTCTACTCAAAATAATGAATTGTTCTGTAAATATTGTGACCCTGGCGACAATATCCTATGGATTTATATTTTCCGTTGAAAAGTGCCTAACACTTTCCACTGCATGAAACAAGTAACAAAATCCTTACATATTATTGAAACTGACATATAGTGACAACGATTAAAGGGGCGGGGAGAAGGGCTGGAGGAAATTGTCCCCTCAGGTTGAAACCTCATCAGTGTCACATCTGCAAATCCCCATCCTCATCCATCGAAAATACCTCTGTTACATGAAACCAATATTGTTCTTAATGTGTGCAGCAAATAAAAATGTAATTTTTTAAAAATTTGTTTGCTTTTCTAAACGTGTTATAAGAATGCTTACATTGTGGGATTTGATTAATGTATCATTTTAATGTATTTTAGTTACATTATGAGAGTGATTATGGAAATAACAAAGAGTCTCAAATATGTCAAGCACGAGGGTATTAGATCACTGTGTCATCAACATACAGTAATTTGCATTACCGGGATCATTTCTCCCAAACTTTTCTACATATTGTAAAACTTGATTTTGCTATAGACATGCTGAAATAATTTTATTATACACCTGACACACCACATCTTTTCGGATGTGTTGCAAAATTGAAATGATACCGGCAGGCAAGTTGAGGGGCATTAAGTGATAAAATATTAACAACATGTCATGCTGAATATGAATGGACATGCAAGAATGTTTTTGGACATGCTTCTGAGCATTTTTACCCTTGACGTGAACCACAACTATGTACTGTGCGACTTTCTCAAAACATGGTCGCACTCGATGCTATACATGTCAAGCTTGCATTATGTTTCAACAAACACCTACTGCTTCTGTAAATCTGGAGTTATATGGACACCATCAAACAAGCCTGTGATACTCATAGCACTTCTCACCTTTTCATCACAGAAATTTATCCCTTTGCATAAATTACCTTTAGTAAACATAGAATAGTAAGCCAGAACTACTTTCGTGGTAGTCCCCGTAAAATTACTTCAAATCATAACATAATCCAGGTATGTTTAATCTTCGATTGTACATAAATCTGATCAATGACTGTATAGTTTAATGAACAGCTATATACACAAACACTGAAGGGGATCTACCGTAAAGCATGGACACCCTACATAAAACCATGGTGTTAAGATATCTTGATGTGCGAAGTGGAAGGGTTAAGCTGCAGACCTACACACCCATTCCCTCTTACTCCATTTGGGCAGAATACATGCTATTAATTTGGGGTGTCCTTTATGCGGCATTTTTGTACAAAAGTGTGGCTTTCTGCATTTAAATTTCCAACTATGTAGTCCTTTATCAAGCGTAAGTACAATATTTGTGAAAGGCTTGAAAGAATATGCTGCCTCAGATAATTGGCGTACATAATGAAACTTTTAGCCACAGATTTTCTACGTGTAGCATGAAAAAAGTTCAGAAATGTAAAATACTTTTAGTAAATGTCAATCACTATAAGAATCAGGGAAACGTTTTCCATACATTAAATAAGACCTGCCAAGTAGACCTACTTCTTCGGTTTTTATTTCATTGATTTACTAATATCGAGCACAACGGATCTACAGGTTTAGCTATACATTATAAACAAACTGTTCTTTTGAAGAAAATGTAAAAGATTTTTGCGAGTTCATAATATTTACGTTCGTTTATACTATGCAATAAAATTGTCATCCGTTCATCTTCAGGATAACATCCTGACATTTAAGTTATCCAAACCAAAAACACATCGCTTTGCTCAGAGAGAGTGTGTTGAATCAGGCATCGTTACCAGTCTGAGATTGACTTAAATTGGCAGTTGGTGGACATGTCTTTCGCCTGAAAGGTAAACTTTGATTGGATTGAAATAAAAGGGACTTCAGGGAAGTGATAAAACGGGAAAAGAAATACTGCTCACAATTGATTCAGGCTGAATACTTGAAAGATGGTTGGCTTGAAAAGCTCGCCAATTTGCCTATATATATATATATTGAAAGTGTTTTCTCATACTAACATTCCTTGACATATAGTCAAAAATAATCAAAGGTGATGGCAAATTGAAGTACAACATAGCCTTTTACCAGTTCCGAACATATTAATGAATTGAGAGCCCAAAATAAGTCCACCTATATACAATAATACTGGGACACTTCACATAGATAAATGGAACTCACTGTGATAACTATGCATGTAGTTACAGGACTTAAAGCTAAGGAATGTCCTGAAGCTCCCTACCATTACAAAACGTTTTCTGCATTAAATATTGTGGAAAATTAACTATACATACAAATATATATATGAAACTAATTTGGATAATGAAGTTTTAATCACACCTCACTCGACTTGACAAAGACCTCGTTCTTCTTAATCAGTACACCTTTCATCAAACACTTTAATCATGTTAGGTTTCTTTATCTAACTTCCAGCGCATTGTTTGTTGCGGCATGTTATTTTCTTGAATAATGTACTCAATTTTTTACATGATTTCGCTGAGAAAGGTTCCAGGGGGACCAAAATTTTCGAAATAAAAATTGTAGATTTCGTACTTCTTTAAATAACCAGTAATGTTCTCTTTTGCATTCGTTCTCATAGTCTTTGTATACATATATATATATATATAGGTCGATAAAAATGGTAAGACGTGCTTAAAAGTTTGTGTATAAACCCTTCATCAGGTGGAAAAAATGAAATAGAAGTAGAGAAAATACACATTAAAAGGGAACACGACGAGAAAATTAAGTTATGGAGGCCGAGTAAAACAGTTAAAATGTGACTTCAAAAAGGGGCAAGGTACGATATATATATATATATATATATAAATATGACAAGAAAAACGGATAATGCCTTTAATTCCAACATAATTGTTAATGAAAACACAATTACGCACAAATTTTCGGACCACCTGGTCCTTCCTCAGGTGCAACAGAAAGTGAAAAGTTTA
>WURT03615981.1:3432-17364 GCA_009936505.3 Holothuria glaberrima
TTATTTTGGTCACTTGATCAAGTTATGGGTTTTTTTGCAGCTGAACTTTTAAATATTGTAAAGTTTAACATAATATAAGATTTTAAGGGAACTTCATTTTTATTTGGCCATTGATATTTCATTATGAAAAATATCTTACTGAACAATTGCGTTTAAACACTGTTTCTCTCCTCGTTTCATTTATTACCCCAATAGATCAACCCGTCTTCAACTACATCTCAAACGTGATAGTTCCTTGTTCAGCTGTAATTTTAACTGTTCTTCTAGTTATTTGTATTTACGGTGCAGTTAAAAGATTAAAGGGTGAGTAAAGTTTACAGTCCATAATATAGAATACTTACATTGACATCAGGCGACATCATTTTGGAGGCAAAACATGAATGAAGCATGGCACGTGCACAGTAGACTTTGTAAGCGTATGTAGTAGACTAACGCTCGTATCCGATTGGTTGGAAAATCAGCTATCTGCATTTGTTGGTGTAACTTGCGATGATACATGCTTGCCTCCAAACGAGGGAGCACTTTCTGCTGTATGAAATCATATACATAAGATCTGTACGATGCGGTGTGCTTTTTGGTACATTTGCATGTTTAAGTATTGCTTGAATCGGCTCGTTACAAAACTTAACCAGATATTGAACTCGTGTCCTTTTTATCTTTGTTTATTAACTGTTTTTTCAGGGACACAGTCTACGACTTTATCAGGGTACGTTGATATCTCTCTCCACTGTTGTTATAGAAAAGGTTAAAATTTTCAATAATGTATTTAAATCTATACATTACGGCAAATTCATGTGAAACAACATTATATCTGGACAAATAATTTCCAACATGTTTACAAGACGAAAGAGGATCCCACAGAAAGAACTTAAAGTTTCAATCCTACTACTGGTATTGATAACAATACACGTAGAACATTAAAAAATATTTAAAAAAAAAAAAATATCTACTAAAGAGGTAAAAACAAATTACTTCGATGATACTACTTGCAGAACTTTGGATATACCTATGGAAGAGACGTCCAATGTTACACAGGCAAAGAATTTACAGAAGGAATACGTAGTAGGTGAGAAGTAATAACGGTTTTAAGTTAAGTGCTTCGGTGTTCTAACTGTGAAAGGCATTACGCTAACTCTTGAACAAACATCTAGCTTAGGGTAATACATAATTGTTACTTTTAACTCGCCGTTTAAGCCATTGGGTTCTAACCCATTGTTACCGATGAAAATAGTGGTACATTTTACTCTCCTTTTACAGGCGCAAATACATCTTTGTCAAAGCCACCAGAGTAAGTATGTACTACATATTAATTGTATTTATCATTTCCAATATTTAAAATTACTTTTATCTAATGTATAAGCAACTGGAACTGTGTTTTCTTTTCTTATTTAGTTTAGAATTGCCCCAAATACCAGATAGTCCAGAAATGGCCTACTATTCAGAATTGCCCGAAAAAGAGAATGGTAACGTATTATTTGATATGGTATGGTACCTTTTAAACTAGAATATTTCGAAGTTTATCTCTAAAAAACTCCTTATTTAAGTCTAACACGTGCATGTTACCTATTCAATTGCGTAGTCGTCATCAGAAAATATGAATTTGAATCGTTTCTATTCAAGGAAGCAAATAGCCAATTACAACGTAATAAAATTAAAGCACTTCTGACAAACGAAACTGAAACTATCAAAGGAGCCGTTTGCACCCCGATTTAAGCCATCCTTGCAACGCCTTTGAATTGACAATTATCTTTTTTTGGAGCTAAAGTTCAGTCTAAAAAATTGAACATATTACTCGTGAAAAAGTAGAATGTCAGTGGAAACAATCACATTTATTCAATATTTTACAGCTTACGAACTCAACTTTCATACTGAGTACTATTCTGCGATGGGTAAAAGCGGAGCAAAGGGAAAGATGTTCCCAGAGAAAGATATATGTTTTATCCTTAACATGAAAATGGGACATATCTACGATAGATGGATGGGCACAATTGATTTCAACCTGACAGAAAAATGTGTAATCCTTTCAACACTCTCAGGTAAATTTCTATGGACCATAAACGAATTCGCTTTAACAACTTACAATTTGAAGCCACTTTTGTTGTAGTCTCAAGTATTTGAATGAAGTAACTTTTAGACTAGTGTTTTTTTCTTCTAAAGATAAACTTCGAAAAAAGGAAATTCATTGGCACAAATTTGTAAAACAGGCTCTCGAGGTTCCTCCGGCAACCAACCTTACCAGTGTTGAGGGTATCGGCATTTATGAAGGTAAAAAGTGTGTTACATATTTCAACACAATTCGACATCTTGCAAACCGCGAGGAAGTGATCCCTCCTACGCTTGTTTAATAGTAATTATAGATGATACTTTGGAGGTAAATGAAATGGGTCATGAAAGAAGTTGTTTTAGATTGCATTTATATTGCCGTCCCGTTTCATAAAAAATATCCCACAGAAAACCTAAGCACATTAAGGACAGAGAAGTAAAACGACGCAACTGATTGAAAGAAGTGTATTCCAGAGAAATACACATTTGAGCTCATAGCTTTTGCAACGGTCTGTGCCGATGAGGTCGGCAATATGGTGCACCCCACTCTGACAATAGAATGGTTGGGTATGAAAAACAACGTTTTGGAGCAGCCGATACACATGAAAGGTGGTTAACAGGTTTTACTATAATGGATAACATTTCTGTTTATGTAACAGGAAAGCTCTATTTAGTGCACGAACACATGGCTTGTGAAACACTTGATATACGAGTTTCTGTTCCGTTTTCTCGGACCGAAGTGATTGGTCACTTCATCGGCATTCTTGAGGGCCTCGAAGTTATCCAGTCTTTTGGGGTATGACTTATTTAAACTTTATCGCTATTCAATGCCATTCAATTGGATAATGTTTGTTACATTACAATCATGTAGGTCACCAAGTCACCCAGGCTTCTTTAATGATTAAAATTACATGAACAATCAATAAAAAAGTGACTCTCCTTATCAGCTAAGAATTTTCATAATCTATGTACGCTATTTTGATTTTTTAAGATGTTTGTATGTTTAAGGATACAGTTGTCCTTGGCGGAAGATTTCAACTGCGAAACCTTGTTTAGCTCCCGTCCAGATTATGGAGAGCACTTGTTTTATTAAATTTTTCATTCTTGCTTCAGCTTCTTCACCCAGGTTTATCAACAAAAAAGGTGTTACTAACGAAGGAAGGAATTTGTAAACTGTATGATTTTTGCTTAGCTGAAGACGCCTCAAACACGGTGAGGATTAGGAAATCACGGGTAAGTGGCAAATTTTACTCTACGTTCTGTCTAATGAATAATACGTTCTTGGCTATTACGATGTATATTTTCTGACCTTCCTTGCAGATAACGTGTACCCTCAATCAATTATCTCCTGAAGCTCTTCTACGAGATACGTACAGTAAAGCAAGCGATGTCTGGTCAGTAGCTGTCGTCATTTGGGAAATATTATCATATGGTAAGACCATGGGGCTGCAACTACTTCAGTTGTTCTAAATGATCCTTAATTGTTAGCATATGTCAAATTATTGTTGGAGTTAAGTGTTGACTTGTAAGATATAAAGTTGTCAATACAATTTTGACTTCGCTCTAATCTGCATATCTGAAAATAAGTAAATCATTTCACAATAGGATGAGATGAGACCTGACAGATAAGGTAACGACTTTATTTTCCATTTCAAATTCATGAACGAATAATTACTTCCAGGAAAGAAGTCAGTAAGATCGACATAAATAGTTCAGCACAAAAACACCAATAAAAGTGTCTAACAAGAAAGATCGAAACAAAGAAACCAAGTACGTAATATAAGATAACAGAGCATGTTTCTCAACACAATTTTATTTAGTAAACTGTCTGTTATTTCTTTTAATATCCTTGTAGGTACCCCGCCATTCCCCAATGAGGAACAATCAACAGATAGTGAAAAAGCAGTGTATAGCATACCTGAAACATGGCCAACAAATTACAAACTATTAAGGTAATATTTGCAGCTTGTGGCTCTATTGTTGCATCATTGCAAATCTCATTTGTGTACGTCAGTGCGTTCGTTCATTCGTTCGCTCTTTCGTTTGTTCGCCCGTCAAGACACCCATTAATTTATTTATTGTTTTTATTTTTTTTTTTGAAGAAACGAGCAGCTTTTAAAAAGTTGGAATCAAGACACTTCTCTCCGTCCCACACTGTATCAATTGAAATCATCTTTTGCAGAGGTAAATATCGTTTGAGAGTATGGTAACTTGATGTATACTCTGCATTTGACCAAAATGTCTAATTAATACAATATATGACACTGGTGTAAGAAGAATGTTTAAGCCGTTGCAACATGTGATACATGTTAACTTTTCTTTACAAGTTTACATACAAACGATCAAAGGGCAAAAATTTTTGATAAATGGTTATTTCTTAAATCTCCATCTATTTTGTATAGAGTTTTGAAACGCTTGACACATATGGTCCTACCAATACATCTACAGACGATATTGCCGCCACGTATGTACACATGAAAGGGATTGAAAAGTCAACAGATGATAGCTAGCATGGTAATCAATGGTTCGATGCATGTTTACTTTAAATTATGAATACTTAATTCAACTTTATCGAAAAAACATTCATGACATGAACTGTAATAAAACTAGAAAATTGGTATTAGGCCAAGGAAATCTGAACCACGCTCTTATATACAATGCTGAACAAGTGCTGTACCCTTGTATGTGATGAGGAAGGAAACGTATACAGGATGGAAGCTGCCATACAGTGTCGTTTGTGTTGTTTTTTTTAAACGGCACTACGAATGAAAAATTAAAATTGAATAATGTCTTTTTCAGGAATCAGAAGGGATTTCACTTCCTGATACAACAATTTGCCGTGTAATTTTAACCATTTAAGAACTAGTAGATTTGAAATAAATTCCGTGTTTTACTCCTACCAAAATAATCATTAAATAAAATACATTATGCGCATAGGCAAGGCCACATCTGAACAACCATTGTGAAGCTAACTTTACCCAACAAATATGATTGATGTAAAGAAAAACATTATTTGTCTTACACCACTGAATGCATCCATTGAAAATTGTTGGAATGTTTTGTCGTCGTATTAGCATTTGCTTCCTAACTAAGACAGGAGAATTACACAGCTGACACAGTTCCTTAACTTACATTTTACGTCACCCTCAATCTGACAAGAGGAACGATGACGGGTAGTATACTTGTATTTACGCAATCTCTATTGATTCAATGTATGCCAAACAGAAAAAATGTACCTATTTAAAATTTGAGAGCATATGCCACACCAGTTCTTCATAAATGGCCGCCTTAGAATTGACTTCGTGCTACTCATCGAATTCTACACCACACTGACTTTTATCCATGCAGGATTGTCAATTATTCTTCTCATTTACCATTTTCCAAAATGGAACCATGTGAGTACTGAAAAGTGTGAGTGGCTTGAAGTCAATGGCTGAATAATCCACTTATTGGGCTTCATCTCAATGCTTATACAAATTTAGCATTCTTTATAAGTGACTTATATTGGTTCACCGAAATTCCTGTTGAAACCTGTTTAACAGGTTTGAACAACATCTACAAAAGTGAACTGGAAACAATTATCAACAGGTCCTGACAGGTACCAACAGGAACCAGTTAGTTTTATATTAGTCACCTGTTGACATCTTTTGATTTCATACACCATTGGAAAATTGTCTGTTCATCCCGGCTAATACCAAGTTCAAACCTTTTGGAATTTCAACAGGTGTCAACAGGAATTTTCTTCTGGGTGCGGTGTATCATTTACTAATACATTGTACATTGTTACCAGTACCTTAGGCATGACTGTAGGACTATATGAAAACTTATAAGGTCAAGTTATCGAGTCTACTGTAGTGAATGTATAGAATTCCTTCAGCAATACGTGTAGTTCTAACAAGCCTTATGCATATCCTAATACAGGAAAGCAGTAAAACTACTGCACAACTTTGACGTGTATTTCAATATTATTATTACCATAACAAAATGAAAGGTAACATGCACAAACACTTCTCAAATCTGGTAAATACTATACAATACACATCGTTGCCCGTAAAGACAAGGAAGTTGTATCGCTTGACTGAATTTGTTAAGTGTCCTGTAACAAGCCTCTCAAATTTAATACGAATAATAATGATGAAGACATCTGAGTTGCAGCACGATGATTATTATTTTGGTTTCGATGGCGCTCAATCGTACGTTGTTTGTAGCATACTGACATAATGGAGAGCCTCTTACGATATTGTTACTACAGAAGTTGTAAACTTATGTAGGCATTGTTATTTGTTTGAGTCATTTCATTGAAAATATTGAACAATAACAAACTTTGATGTAAACAAATCGTAAACTGATGTATGTCTGCAGGAAAATTATTACAAGGTTAAACATAAGTACCGTACTAAAAGATGAAAGTCTTGTTATTTGCAGTTTATAAATGTTGTAGTCCATGGTGTTATGTCTTAAAGACTTTGTTCATTACATGGTTACCACGACTGTAGAATCCAATGTGTAATACCAGCAGCCAAATGTATGCATTCTCTCGTCTGTTGGTAAGACACTTTTATTATAGTACCAGGACTAGCAACTCAATAAACTAGCCGTAAGTATCAGCAGATAAGGAAAGCCACTATGATGGTTTTTGAGAGTAAAGTTTTTCCTTTGTCATTCCTTCGTCATTTTATGGAAGATGTATCCATGATTCCAATTTTTCCTGATATATTTCTCTGTTAATAAAATGAAATAAAAACGTCGTTAAGAAAAAATAAAATTGAACACAGGAATGGTTTTGGGAACAGAAAAATCTGTCTCCATGTCTTCTGTTCTCTGCGACTGCATGTTTCATTTGGCTTGGAAAAACATATATTTATGATGCTACTATCAACTTATACGATACTACTAGTAATGTATCAAAAATCGGTCTTGTTATCAGGGTAGTAGCAGCAATATAAAGAAGTTACTAAAACTCTCCTGTTTAGCGGGTTCACAGTTTCAAAAGCTTGAAGTTTTCATTCAAGTAGTTTTCACAGAAACTATCAACTTATCCATCCATCCATCAGTAGTGTAGTTAGTAAGATGAGGTTTTACCGCTCAGTTTGTAACCAATTGGTTTAAGTCGGGTCGGCCACGGACCTTTTTCCAGTGGTGGCTCACTGGCTTGTTTTCCCTGCTCCATTGCGTATGCTGGGCATCAAGCACAATGGCAGTAGGTTCCAATTTAAAGTCTTGGGTATGACCCGGCCAGGATTCGAACCTTAGACCTACCGGCTGCAAGTCGGATGCTCTAACCACTTGGCCATGCAGTCGGTCCCATCAGTAGTGTAGGATAAGCTGTAGGAATACTCTTTTAGTAATCTCAATTGCCCATACATGACGACTAAATGCCGAACTTTTAACAATTTACTTACACTTGGAGGACAGTACCTCGTATTAAATATGATAAAAAATACCTTTGTGCATTAGGTATAGATCCCAGGCTCAGACTTTTATGTTTCAACGTGTGGCATTAAAGGGCGTAAGCAGATGTTCCAAACTTATTTTGAAATAACAGCTAACTTCACAAATTTCTTATTTTCCTTCCAAGTATTTTTCGAGATATTTCATGACTTTTATATTGCATATTAAAGGTAAACCAAATATTTTCACACGATTCTCATGAGCCGTTCATTAAATTTGGTAGACTTCTACACTAATGTAAACTACGGCGAATGCATTTTCCCCGTAAGGAGCTATTTTTCAGGCAATATTTTAGTATGAGCGGCCTAATAATTGTCATATATTGCTAAAAATCTGTTTATTGTCTTTATATATTGTCCATATTTGTCCAACATTTGCATTTGAAGTGAGTGCTTAAAGTCATAGCTACAATTTGTGGATGCTTTGTTGCAGCTAAATTAAGTGCTAAAGGAATCCCATGTATCATGTATCTTGTATTACCGACGTCTTCAAGAAGGCAATCCCCACCCGACGACCCCCTCCCCTCGGATATCCATCCCGAGCAATACCCACTCGTAAAATTTATATTCATGAAAATTATCACTAAAACAAATTTCTCCAATTGGAAAATTTGGAATAACATAGGTGTGCTTTTCCGGGTTGGTAAGTGCCCAGGTGGAAATTGTCTGCGGGCAGTTGTCCCTAAAACTGTGTTACCAGCTAGGCATGAAAGCTATCTTATCATGAACAAAAGCACAGTTTGTCAACGTGTCCTTTGTATGTGAAAATAGTAAAGATGTTATAAATGTGTGTTCTAGGATTGTTTTAAATAAGCACACTCTCGGTGAAAACTCTTGACATATTACACTTATTGACAGCATAATGGTCTACCTTTCCCACAAAATACATGTAGTGACGGTTCCAATATTTCTCTTTAGACTTACCTCGATCACGTCAATCTACATGACAAACAGACGAAATCCTTCTAATAAACAAAGGAGATCCGATTGCCATCTTCGAAGGATTGTTCAACTAATGTTATAGGGCGACTAGTTCTTGTGTACACTTGGGAGAGTAGACGAACATAAAACTGCAGGAATCATACAGAACAAAATAACATCGACACCTGCTTATGAACTGTCAAAGATAATTTGATCCGATATAAGTACAGTGAATAGAGTGCCATAGGACACACCGTTCTGGCGTATGTATGTGTTTGTATATATTAGAAGCACAATTATCCATCAAAAAATCTTTCTAAAATGCCGAACGTTGTGTTTCTATTCAAAATCGGTCAACATACTTTGTATTTATTTAAATAAAAGGCTTCAGTAACATCCACAGTTTAAACAAAGTTGGTCAAATACCACCCAATGATCGAATACGGCACACATTACCCTAAAATGGGTTCACAAAAATCGCCGGATGCCAAATCACGTTGTATTGGGTCATCTGTCGCTTTGTGTAACTGCTTCAGAGTTGCCCTAAACACACGCCGAGTATACATACTGCATAATTGCGACTAGCATTCTGCTTTCAGATGACTCCCTGAAGTATTGTGAGGGCTCTTATATATCAGTCTATATCTAGTCTCAAAGAAACAAGTGGAGGTAAACCTTTATACGTCTAAGCCACTCATAGAATAATAATAAACGATGTGAGAGATGGGGTACTTTTTGAAGTTAGCGAAACAAGAAGTTGAAAACTATTCAAAGAGAATCTTTATACTTAAAGGAATTACAAAAGGTATCGAATTTTTCTTTGGGACATTGATCCTGTAAAACAACCATTGACTAAACATAATGACATCTCCACGGATCTACAAGGAGTGAAGCTACAGGTATGCATGTTACACTCTAAAAACAAAAGAGTGTAATTAACTCCAAAATTAGTGAATTAAGTAAATAGAGTGGTATTTCATTTCATGTGTATGAAGTGTCGCTGTATTTGGAGTGAATTTTCACTCCACTCCTGGTGAAATTCACTCCTCCGTAAGAGTGGTCGCTTAATTCACTCTTTTTGGAGTGAATTTAACTCTTTTGCTTTTAGAGTGTACGCTTGTCAAGTCTTCTAAATTCTATTTGCTAAAAATCAACATGATTGTCAGCGAGAAATGTAGGTATGTGTACTGTTCAAAAATGTCTAGGAAAATCGTATATTCCTTCTTCAGTCGAACTTGAATTTCACGAGGTTAATTCTGTCTGAGCAAGAAGATACCCAGGCTACCAAAACCAACTTCATAGGTTGGGAGAACAACTTGTTACTGAACAACTACTTTCATACTCTAATTGAATAATCATGTGTCAAATGCTACTCTTTGGAAAAATTCTACCGAACCTGGTCATACACTGACTGATAGCCGAACAAGCAGACTATCAAAAATACTTTTCTAAGCAAATGTTTAAAAATGATCTTGTGTATCTTGGACATTTTATACTGACTTTCTAGTGGACAACTTCTTAAAGAGACAACCAAGCAGCTATACCCCAAGGTGCACCTACCAGGTGGAGAGTATCGTGTGAAGGATTTTTTTGCACCAAACGTCTCCCAGATTGCCGATAAGGCCAAGGATAAAAATTTATTTGTCCTCCAGACCTGCCCAAAAGGGCCGTCAGGCGGGGCGGTTTTTTTTTCTATTTTGCTTGACCTAACCTAGCGTGTACGACACCATGCTGACTTATATATACATGTATGCGCATTATATTCAGACCAGAACATGTTACTGTAGTTCGCAGGTGATGTATGACAGACTCTGTAGTGTGCCCATTCTGATCCGATATATCGCCGGACCTGCCGTATAAAACATTCAGTTTCAATCAAACATTATGAAATGAAAGAACAAAGTAATTTCGTCTGCCCCCCAACTCCGCCAAATGCTGCAAGCCTCTCCGATCACTCACATATGTGAATGATAGGTTTCCACATTTCAGTCCCTGACGTAGGCCGTGAGCACATCAATCCCAACCTAACACGTCTGGGAGTGGCTTGGCAATGTCGACTGAAGGACACTTTTTTTCTATTTTCATGGTATGCAAGTATCAATGTACGTACATCGAACAGCAGATTAGCCACGCGCATTGGGCCTCGAGAGTATAACACATTCTTGAGCAATGGCCGTCAGGTAGACTGTATATCCGCGGGTACACTGCGAGGCAGACCCTCGGCGGACGTGTGTTGCACTTGCACCCTCACTCATGACTGCACTCACAATATCAATATGTATATATATATATATATATATATATATATATGGGCCATTCAGTGCAAGGTTTTTCAGTATATACCGTACTAGGAACAAAAAAAAATTTCATCGGAAAATATATTGGTTTGTGAAAATGAAAGTAAAAAACTAATACAAGCGGACGAGAAATGACGTGCGGGCGGTCGAGGACAAACGAACTTTTTTATGCCTAATTGCACTCCTCGGGCTTTGAAAGTTCCCTGTGCACACTATTCTCTTCCTTTTGGTTAAGAAACTTCCATTTAAAACATAGGTTAAATCGAAAAGAAATATTCTGCAAAATTTTGACTTTTTTATCATCGTTTGAAACAAGTATATTTAAAGACTATATTACAATTAGTTTAATAAACGGAAGAGGATCCAGGATTGGGAAAAATTCATTCATTAGGGCAGGATCATGTCGTTATATAAGAGTATACCAGTTGGCCATAGCACGGGTCCCTGGAGACTCCCGTGAAAACTTTTTGGAAACAAAGAGGCCATTTTATGCAATTTCCCGTTTTGCGCTAGGATTTGCCCCGCAGGAAGATGGGGGAAGCCCTACCAGGAAGGTGCAGTAACCCAAAGCCTGACAGATGTGACGGGAAATACATCAGTAAGAAATGGGGATAAGACGGAGATTGGAAGAAATTTTTTTACAACACCACATAATGACAGTAGTCCATGCAGTATACTTATACACGAGATTTTGTATCTTTCTGTAAGACCACAATTTTGAAGCACGCATTGAAGAGTTTAACCAATAGAGCAAACACAGATGACATGCCGGAGGGTGTGACCTCTATCCGGGATAGCACGCATTGCACCGTCTCCACCTGTCCTTATGACCTGCCTAGTGAAATGGTAAGACCTATTGCCTTGAATCCTTCTCTGTATCTTACGAATGTTCTCTTGACGAAAATCACAAGAGAACAAAGCCAAGTACACCGAAATCCTTGAAGATTAAGAAAGTTCCGGAGGCAAATGGTACTAACCATTCGGCCTCTAAAGCGCAGGCACTGTGTGGAGTTGCTTTTAGATTGGATTATACCTACTAGGATTTAACGGATGTTTAAGACGAATAACATCTTCCCAATACTCTTCAGGTCAGGAGGACTATTTTTTTTTGTTCTACTCGATCTGGTCATACTAAGTCAAAGTTTCAATGTGTAGATTTTGTTTTGTTTAATAGAACAACTAAGAAATCCCTTTAACCCTACTTACTCAGCTAAAGTTATGAATGTAGATTTACCTTACTTCGATAAAGGGAGGTGAGACATCTGACACTTGAAATAGCAACCAAATGCCACATATTTCGAGAAGCAAGGCTACTATATAGAGGTTCAGCAGACAAATTCCCCACGCAGGGCCAGATTTAGCTTGTGGGGGGCCTGGGCCAAAATAGTTTGTTGGGGGGGTTCACGATTAGGCCCATTGTCTAAGCGGAACGCCAACATAGGTTGGCAAGGAGAATTTGGCAGAAAAAAGCTTCCCAGATCGCTAGAAATGGCACTTCACAGCAGTGGCGCCGCCAGAATTTTGTGATTGGGGCACTACAGATGTTGTCGTTATGCCACCTCAGTCCCCCCCAAAGTCTGAGTAAATTTCACTTTTTTATATGCACCTGTGTTCGTATACAACATTGAGGGATCCTTCTATTGTCACTACATAAAGGTGCTGACCTGGGGGAGGGGTCTAAGGGGAAGGGGGTAACCCTCCCCTTTGAGAAATTTATATTAATTTAAGGTTGCTCTGATACAAAATGGTGCTATCTTTGGGATATTTTTGGAACTGATATATGGCTGGAAAATGTCCATCATTTAGTGAATGTTAAGTTTGTTTGGTGAAACAGGAGAGTATGTTTTCTAAGAGAAGGAGACTTGTTCAACAAACCTCCCCTTCTGGTTACTTTACTGCCATCTATTCATACAAGTTTCTCGGTAAAAATACATGAGAGGAGTCCACAGAAACAGTCTTGGACTATTACGACTTTGGACTTTTCTTCTTTGTGCATTATAAAAGGCCATCTAAGGCTGGCAGATACCTGTACGTATAGGGCCTCTTGGAAGCTCTGGATTAATTATATAAAATAGGGTAATGACATAATGCTCATTACCTGCCATCCAAATGATAATATAGAGTATGACTTTGCAACTGTCGCATTTTACTAATTGTGAACGAAAATCCAGAAGAACAGCTTCCAGCAATGGTGAATGAAAGAGAGGAAGAGTATAGATGCAGTGATATAAGACCTCCCTTATGGGCATAGCAAAAGGGGTGAAGGACTTACAAGCGGGGTTCAAAATTTGATCGAACGATCCCATGTTGATGCAAGGCTCCTAAAGATGTCTGAGGATGTGCAAACCGTGACGGATGCGGGCGTATCGCGCCGAAATTTTTCATTAAATAAAATTTTCATGACAAAACCTGCATTCAGGCTCAGCACCCAGACACTTTTAATTTCCCAAGAGACCTACATACCACTCAAAAAGCCAGGCTTTTACTTGGTATTCGTACACAGATTTCAACTTTCGCGTCCGTGCTTCTTCGAAAGTTGCTATCGAAAGATATTGAAAATATAAACGACTTTGAGGCGAGGTTTGAAGCTCGTAACTTTTGATATTTTGCCAAGGATTTGCAAAATTTCTGATAGTTTGAGAAACATTTGTGGTAGAAAATGATGACAATAGTTCCATCACTCGGTCGAAAACACACCTCACCCTACCACTACAGAAATCTATAGCTTAAACTCTTTTTGGGATCGTTTTAAAATTTTCAGTTTTTTTCAGAAATCGATTGGGGGCCGCGCCACCATGCCACCCTTGCCGGCGACACAACTTCCCAGGCCTTGCAAGTCGCATGTGAACATTTTCACTTTTGTATTTATGGAAAGAAATCTTTTGTTCAGTGTGGAGTTCCGAACAAAGGTCCGTATTTTACATGTTGACCATCGACGGACGGACAGTGAGACATCTTTTGCCTCCATATTTTTGAAACCCAAATGTGGGGCCCCTTAATGTAGGGGCTCGGAGTCTGGGACCCGGTTGGTCCGCCGTAAATCCGACCCTGTCCCCACGGAACACTCACCCTCCGCTCCTTGGAACCGGCCCGTCGACGGACAGAGTAAACACTATCAATTGCTAGTTAAATATACCTTAGGCATATATTAAGTCATGACAGAACAGAAAGTGCGCCCTGGGTTGAGCTTAGCGCGTAGCGCATTACAACTCAACACAAAA
>WURT03616092.1:5709-17233 GCA_009936505.3 Holothuria glaberrima
GCCTCACAATGCAGTATAACTCACTCTACTCATATTTAGTGTATGAGGTAGAGGACAGCCTCACAATGCAGTATAACTCACTCTACTCATATTTAGTGTATGAGGTTGAGGTCAGCCTCACAAAAGTATAACTCACTCTACTCATATTTAGTGTATGAGGCAGAGGACAGCTTCACAACACAGTATAACTCACTCTACTCATATTTAGTGTATGAGGTAGAGGTCAGTCTCACAACACACTCTACTCATATTTAGTGTATGAGGCAGAGGACAGCCTCACAACGCAGTATAACTCACTCCACTCATATTTAGTGTATGAGGTAGAGGACAGCTTCACAACACAGTATAACTCACTCTACTTATATTTAGTGTATGAGGTAGAGGACAGCTTCACAACACAGTATAACTCACTCTACTCATATTTAGTGTATGAGGCAGAGGACAGCATCACACTACAGTACAACTACCTCTTCTCATATTTAGAGCAACCAAGATATGAAACTAATAGATGTACAAAATAATCTCATACTCTTTGTATTGTGACCAGAAATGACCAGTTTTAGCTCTAAAAATCTTCTGGAATTCATCAATAGCTGACTCTGCTGCATTATAAGGAGTACACTGATGTTGGCCAACAGTGCCCATCCGTCCAGATTTGGTGAAGAGCATAAAAACCTGCTTGCCTTTTTCCTTCATGTTGATAATCTGCATCATTAAATAACAGAAAATAAGTGAAAGCTTTTACTTGCAGATGAAAAACTGAAGCAAAGAAGGAGAATTGTGCGCCTCTGATATGTGCAAAATTAGTAAAAAAGGTAATTTTGTAATACAAAAGTCAAGTGTACCAGCTTCAACAGTCACTTTAATGAAAAATGTAATCTACTCAAATTATTAAAATTATCAACCCAATGAAAAGTGTTTAACATCTGTATTTAAGAACCTAAATGGCTTTCTTACCTGCATTTTATAGTATGCATTCATGCCATATGCTCCCTGCTTAATGTCCACAACAGTCAGGAAAACACTGTATGGAATGTCTTGTCCTTTATCTCTCAGAACTTCCCTGCAAAAAGAATGACCAAATGTAATAAATATGCAGGAAAAATACAAAGTTACTTCATAATGTAAGCAAAGGTAACACATTGCATACAATAAGGAAGCTAAATCACAAAATCATTCTTATCAGGGTTTGCACAATATTATGAAGGAGAAAATAAGACATTTTTTCATGAACCACTTATCTTTCCCTAGCACGAATGTTTCCACTGTCTATAAAGTAAATTATCGTAGGTAAGAAAAGATACAGAAGTTCGTTATGTAAAGGTAACTACAAAGTTCTTTGGCTACAGGGCTGGAGCTATGGTATTAAGCTTAAGGAGTCCAAGAGGGTAATACTAGTAAAATACTGGTATTGAAATACATTTACAATATGAAGCTACCAAGGATTCATAAGATCATAAGACACCTCAAATGCTCTCAGGCTACAGTCCAGTCCTTTGCTAACATTAAACAAATCAAAGTCAAAGTTTATCCCATGATCCTCCTCTTAAATCACAAAATCTATGCACTTTTCAAGGCCATACAATCCACTGTAAAGTTAAGTATTTTAAGGCTGTGGAGAAACTCTGCATAGTATAAAAATACAATATCTTACCCGCCTGTACACCCGGAGTCAGGGTCTACACCAGTATCTGACTCGTCTGATGTTGTTGAAGTCTCCATCTCTTGAGATTTTAATTTCTCCAACATTTTTTCTGAATCTACCTTGAAATCAAACCTATGAGGAGGTGGCTCATGTCTTACCTCGAGTGGTATCTGTGACAGTGAAACCTACAAAGGGAAAATGAATTCAAAGGATGTATTTCACAAAGAGTAAGTCGATTGTAATGTATTAAAAAATAAAGCCCAGAGCATTTGGCACTGAGCCTTTACACTCTTTACAGCAATGTTATTAAAAATCAGGGGCCAGACGTATAAAATGTCAAACTTTAATGTACAAGTCTGTAAGTATCTACAAAACCTGTCAAAAAACTTCTTTAGCATAAACTTAAAATGGAAAATAATATTAATACATAAGAAGAAAGAAAATGAAACAACCCCAAGACCAGCATCACTTGAGTCTGATCATTTTGTAAGTCACAACTTTGTATAATGCTACCTAAGACAACTACAAAATGACACATGTGACACCATTTTAGTAAGTACAACATTTAGCACCTATCAATAATGTATGCTGGTCATCTTTCTTTCTTTCTTTCTTTTTTCTCTTTAACTTCAAAGTATTTACCTCTTCTTTCATGTTTAGAAGCTTCCTCAGATTTTTCACCATCTTTTCCAAATGTAACTCTCTGGCATAATCCAACACAGTTTTACCACTGGCGTCCTTAGTGTCTAGGGGAATCTTACACTTGGCAAAGAAGTTTAATATCTCATCATTTTCATAAGTTCCATAGTCACATGTGCTGACTAAGTAGTGCACAGCTGTTCTTCCATATTTATCCACTGCTAACACTGAGATATTTCTTGGAAAAAAGTCCACTATAAGTGAAGAAAAAATGCAAATTTCAAACAAAAATAACTTATTGAATATGTCCATCATTTCCACTAAAATCACTTTCCTTGAGCATGTTTGAGTAATTAAAACTGTTAACACTGAACCTTTCTGCAAAACAACTTTGACTGATGCTGATGCAATTGCATCTGTATTTTCTCGAATGAGACTATATACACCTACCTCATAACAATTACATCCACTTCAACTGAGACTTATCACACCTAGCTAAGAATACAGAAGTTTAGATCAGTGACCTGCTGTGTGCTGAACATCTCTGGCTTCACTTCATTTATTGATAGATTCATGTACTATACAACATGTCGTTAAAGGGGGTCATTGAGTTGATATGAATTATTTTTGTGACAAGTTTGAAGGAAATCATTGCATAACAATGCTTCTAATTAGCCTCATTTCTCATGTTTCACTTCCTTTAGTTACCAAAAATGTGAGAAATTGCAGTTCTTGTGGACAGGGATTGAATGGTAGAGAGTATCTGGTCACCAATTTTTAACCAATGATTTTAATCATTAATTACCCTGTCATTGCCATTTCAGTTGTGAGTCAGACACACAGAATTTCTTAGTTTGACCATTTACCATCAAGATGTGAGTAAATCTCAACAGGTGTGAAAAAAAATTATGAATTTTGTGAACCAACTCAATAAGCCCCTTTAAATTATATCTTTCCCAATTTTGTACAGGTCATTGGAAAAGGATATCATAGGTCACTCTTCCAGTAAACTAAAGGTCACTTTTCAATAAAAAAAACAAAAAACGAAAAAAAAAACAATTTTGAGCCTGTTAAGTGAGGTATTAAACATTGGTGTACATTTAGCTAGTAAGGTACCTATATCAGTTAAAAATATTCAACACTTGATAGATACAATTAACACATAATTCATCATTCTCTAGGAGGAAATCGAAAGGCTGACTGAATTTCTTCTTGTGTGACTGCTGCGAACTCTTTTAGATGCATTTGCGCAAAGGCAACACATGCAAACAAACACACAAACACTAACACAAAAGAAGAGCCATATACAAATGTGATGGAATGGATAGATTACTCACACCAGGGTTCTGCAACCACTTCCCTCCTATCTCCATCAGTGGAGACATTGCTAGCTTTGTTTGAGTTGTCCATCCAAGCATGACCTTCAGTCTTCCCTCCTGAATGTTTCAAAATATGTGTCAATTTAAAATCTAGTGAAAGGTTACTAAAATGCACCAAAAGAGTAAGATACTGGTGTTGCAACTAACAGAAGACTAACTTAATCGCTACAGTCCTATAATCATTACAAGGATAGCTTATAGAATGAGCAGTTAACACAAGAAACCTAGTAGAGGTTGCTCACATGGGAATGGACTTTGTAAATACGTAAGTGGCAAAGAGCCAGTCAGGATGATTACACATTTTCTTATGCATTGACATGACACTCGGATTACAGAGCTAATGATTCTAGGAGATATCTGGCATATATACAATTCGATGCAAGTAATAATTAAAGATCATCACCTTTGTCTTCTTTGCTTCCAAGAGGGGCTGGTCCAGATGTATGTGACTGCCTCTTTAGTGGCCTGGGCTCATCCTTCTCATTTAACCCAAAGAGAAGTTTAATAATGCTGAGATCATTCTGAAGGGAATTAGAGATAGAAATTTAAGGACGGAGGCAGATCATGTAAAACTTGTTGAAACTGACAACATGCTTAATAATGATTCATCAGAAGTAAAAATTTTAATCACAGAGACTAAATGAGAAAAAATTGTCACATAATTGTTCACATCCTGAAACTGTTACAAAAGCAAACCAATCGAAATATCAGGCATGTGATGTCACGTTAACAAGCTATCAACTTTTGACTTCCTACTGTCAGAGGTGATGTATAACACACAAATCAGTAATTCTAGTTCCCAAAGTACTTATATAAATCAAAATTTTTCAATTCTGAAAATACTGATGTGAACGTAACATAACACCTACCATCCTGACGGCATGCATTAATGGAGTAACATTGTCTGGATCAGCAAAATTTGGATCAGCCCCGAGATCCAACAGGAGCTTCACCATGGACTTATCACGGGCCAAAATAGCCCCAATCAGAGGGCTGAATTGACCTACTGGTCCATCCCAAAATAAATAAAAGTCATCTGGGTCCATCTCAGGTTCCTGCAGGATCAAATCTCTTCTTGGTAAGGGCATGTTCTGATTCACAGAGATCCCACACTCCAGAAGAAATCTGTAATATAAACTTCTCATCATAAGTAATCATACTTTAAAGACTAAAGGAATTATCTTCTGTTTTTGACAAATAGGAGGTAAGGAACAGCACAGCAGATAATAAGCAGTTCATATTATTTCCTGTAGTCAAAGAGTTAAAAAAGAATTTAAAGTTTCCGTGCAGGCAGGTCTGGCGGGTTGGGTGAAGGTTAACTTGTAAATATTGTAAATACCTATTACCTTTTCCTTAGTTTAATGTAAATAACTTGGGTTTGGGGTGGTTTGGAAGAGGTTGACTTGTAAGTATTGTACATAGTTACTACATAAAACACTCTTCACTCTGCTAGATCAATGTAAATAGTTTTGCTGTTGTGTTCACGTCCTGTCCCACTTTCTGTTTGGTAATTTCTGTCTCGTTTGTGTCTGTCTTCATCCACAAAAAGAATTTATAGTTTACAGCCAAGTACCTTACACTACTATATCTCTAATTGGTTTTCCATCATAACAATTTCAGGCACCAATATTTGTACCCAAGCTGTTCCTAATTACTTCAACATGTTAACTTTTTCAAGCCAGCAGCAACATATTACTGTCAGTGAGTTTATAAAATGAAAACAATGAAAATCACCAGAGAATAATTTTTAAGAAGCAATAAAGGAAATTATTTGTCATATTATAAAAGAAGTATGATTTACTTTAGTGTAGCCTCTAACTGTTGCATATCATTGTCTAGTCTCCAAAACACAGCTGCAAGGGGTGAACGACCTTTGACATCAGTGCTCTTCAGCAGTTGTTTGCACTCCTCTCTCTTGTGATCTAAAATAAAACAAAGGGTATACCTTATTTGTGTGCTTAGGGCTGACTTGTAATGTGCAACCTCTTAATTCCAAAACCAGGGAATATGTTTACAGTTTTAAGCTAATCAACTTTCAGCAAAATTCTTTTGACTTGTGTTGACATGCACAACCAATAGTATGGCTGCAAATTTCAATACAAAGAAAAGAACTGTAACTAATGAATTACTGGGGAGGGGAGAAGAATGCCCATGCACCCTCACCCCCCCCCCAGCCCCATCATTTGGCACCAACCTTGTATAGCTGTTTTATAATATATTAAGAATCTACACTGGTGCACGTCAGCCCTCTAACTCAAATTTTGTCAACTTGAGTCCAATGAGATAGGAGAAAAGTTTTAAGACCACAATGGCTCAAACAAATATATACCACTATGAACCCTTTACTGAAAGTGAATTACCATACAATGAGAAAGACATGCATTACCTATTAACATTTTACAAAATTCTGCAGACTGGTCCAAGGCAGCATAGGTCAGGGGAGAACACTGATGTTTGTCTAAGCCAAGGCCAACACCACGTCTTAATAATTCTCTTCCAACCTAAAACAGTAAAACCAAGCAGTGAAAACAAAGTGAAAGAGACTTCAAAGTTGTTACTTTTACAACAGTTTATTGTTCCAGTCTTTGACAAGTAGCTAGTGAAGATTTGCCATAACCACATGTACACTAACATCAGTGACTGAATGTACATATCCACAAGCTAAATAAGAGAATGAATTCTGAGGTTCAAATGTAAAAAATAAAACCCAAAACAAATACTAGATACACTCATACATTTTTGCAAACTCACTGACATGCACAAATTTGGATGCCAAAGAGTGTCAACAATAAAAAGAGTTTGGGATACACTGGCTGATGAATTTAAGATAACATGATGATTACTGGTACTACCTACCTCCAGATGAAGGGCAGTTGTCTTGGTTGGCATTATGTACATCAAGATATGTAGTAGGTTCTGACCCTGTGAGTTCACTGCTTGTACATCTTTATCATCTTTTATTTTGGAGAGGAGATTTAATGCTAGCTGGAATCTGCTCTCATCTATTGCAGCCTTGGAGGAAATAAATGAATCATTGGAAATGCACTAGCCAAAATCTTAACAAATAGCAGTCATACAACAAATCTTTCATCTCGTGAACAACAAATAATGTACAGAAAACTTAAAAATTTGAATCAGAATGTTTAACAACTGAGTTTGCTCCTTTGGCCATTAGGAGAATCTGAGAGGTGATAGGTGACAAGTCAAAAAGGAGCAGAGGAGGAATGAACCATACTTGTGATGGTTTTTAAACATGCAGTGGCTAACATTTTTCACTCATCAGTATGACTTAAAATCCCCTGCAATAAATGCAATGAAAGGGACAGGGAAAGAGCTCTTTGTATGTGCTCTCAGTACTAAGAAGGGGGCCAGGCAGAAACATCAAAATGTTCAGAAACCACTGATAAAAGCATAAAGTTTTCTTCACCAGTTAAGTTCCTTCCATACGGAAAGCACTAATACAAAGTACTACAGGATACATAATTGTTCAGTCAAACTGAACCCACAAGCATACTTAGTCAAACATCAATAATACAAGATGAGCATACCTCTACAACAGCTGTTTTGGACAAGCCTGCCCTCTCTAAGTGGTCCATCAAAAGAAACAAAACACCATGCCACTGCCTCTGAACAACTTGACTGATCAATGAAAAGTTGAAAGTCTTCAATGGTTGCCACGGTTTCATGAGCTCCCACTGCCAATATTTGTTAAATTTTTCCATTTTTTGTTCCCATTCTGCATATTTTCTGGCCCTGACCTTCAGGGGATTGGTGACATCTACTGTGTCATTCTGAAGCAATGCTATTGTTGTGCTGAAATTTGGATAATAAAACAAAGCTTCAATGAACTGATTGAGATGATGCTTAAAAAAAAAAAGAAATGTAAACTTTCATTTTACAGAAGAAAACTCCACATTTCTCTTAAAGAGACTTATTCAGATGGTTCATGAATTTTGTGACTTTTTGTCACATCTGTTGAGTTTGACTCACATCTTGATGGTAAATATTCAAACTGAGAGATTCTGCACATGTAACACGCAATGAAAATGGCAATGACAGGGTAAGTAATGCTTACAATAATTTATTACAAATCGGTTTCTAGACACGTTTTGTCATTAGGTATTAATCATATGCCACCCCTGTTCAAATACAACCAATGAATAAAGCTTATACCACTTGATTGACAGGCTCTCAACTCCTCTTATGAACAACTGTTGTACTCAAGGCTTCTGTTGTAGATACGGTTCGGTAGATACATGTTGTATTTTCCACAGAGGCTGTCCTATCAAGGGCTTGGACAAGCATCGCAAACTTCAAGCTCTCACAAGCCCATAGAAATCTACAAATTTTTATGTTTTTGGTGACTATAGGAAGTGATAAATAGCTACTGAGGCTACTTAGTAACATTTTCGTGCAATTATTTCCTTCACACTTATTACAGAATATTCAGTGTCAACTTAATGAGCCCCTTTAAAAAGATTTATTCAATATTAATTCAACATACCCTTCCTGCTTCATAGAAACTGCCAAATTTAAAGGGGTGTTGTCCAACACATTCTTGGCATTGATGTTGGGAACTCTCTGTGAATAACAAAAATGGAAGATCCAGCTATTTCATCTCGGCAATATTAACCACAGAACAAAGAGGCAAGTGACATTTCACACAATTTTACCTTGATAAGATGCATACAGGATATAGTTGCACCATGTTGAGCAGCTCGATGAAGGGGGGTGTTACCATTGTTATCGGGGGTATCAATCTTTTCACTTTTCATTGCAGCTGTCAGAGCACAAACCACTTCGATTGGGTCCACAGCAGCTTTGTTGTCATTGTGTCTGAAATACCGAAATGTTCAAAATGAGGTCAACGTTTTACCCTATGATGAACCTTCATCCTACCTTATCTACAGATTCCTTGGAAATAATCTAATCATACAATAGACTATGCATTTTGCTTATGATGAAATGAAATTTGGTAAATAATTGAAGGCTTGAATAACATTTACATTGTGCAAGTGTTATGGACAATAATGGCTATTACTTACATGCTTGGGTACTTAGAAAAGGCAATGTGCAAGGGAATTGAACCAGTGCTATCTTGAGCAAGTGGGTCTGCCCCATGGTCTAACAAGAACTCTACCACTTGCGAACTGCCATCAGCCTTGCCAGAATGCGCATTGACAGCTAGGTGGAGTGGAGTCCTCTTGAGAGCATTTCTGGCATTGATATCTGCACCAGCATCCAACAGATTTTTCAGCACTGAACAGACTTCTCTAGGGTCTAATGACAAAAATCAAAACACCTCATAACATTTATACTGGGTTTGCACATCTTTTATTTGGAGTAATAACCTCATACTTTAAGAAGACATAGGAAATTATGACAAAAAAAACGCTACAATGCCACTAGATAAACCTACTGGTTCAATGAAGATAGTGCCGATGCATTGCACCTTCTGACCTTTGAAAATTTAGGGCCAGAGCGAAGTGATCCAAAGGCCAGCTTTTAAAAGGTTCCCTAGGCCTCATGGATGGTGGACTCAATTACACCCTGATTACTAATGGAGTAAAAGGGATGTAAAATGAAGAGATAACAAACCCAGGTGGGGTTGGAAACTTAATGAAAGTAAATGAGCAGCAAGGAAGATAACACCCATCTTCACCACCAATCTTTGTATATTTCTGGCTGGTAGCAGGCTTCCCTCTCCTGTGACAATGTTTATGTTCTTCAGTTTTGAGAAGGGAGGGGGGTGGTTCAACTAAATGAATCTTGCAAACTTGTGTGGTCACTTCCCTGCATATCATGCCGCAGGATGCAGGTTGCTATTTATATAAAATGTCTACACTGATGTATGATCAAGTTGTACATTATAGAATAAAGCATACATATGACACAAAAATTCTTTAACATCTGACTTAAGCCAATGATCAATGACAACTATTCTGAAGAGAAAAATAGTCATTTTCTGAGAGCATAAGCACATTGTAAGTGTGCTAGACTTACCACCTGTACAAGATGAAATATAATGTGCAGCACTATCTTTTGTAACTGGGTCCTCTCTTTTCACATCAGCTCCTCGACTCACTAACTTTGTGACAAGAGGTAGCTCACTCATCCTGCATTTAAAATAATACATGGACATTGCTATTGTAAAGGATCATTATGTTCACTTGTTACCATGGGCATCAAAAAGTCGGGACAGGGGAGCCCACACTTTTGAAAGGGGAGAAAACTCACCCTCACTTTTTCCAGAACCATAATGAAGATAGCAGGCATATGTTTTATTTCATACCTTTCAATATAGCTGAATCAAATCAAATTTGAAAATGGTGGAAACAGCCTTATAATGGATTGAAATCATGGTAAAATGCCTCAGATTACACCACAATTTGTGAAGTCTCAAACTTCTCCAGGGACCTTAAGTGAGTCTTGGATCCCTGACTTCTCAAATTTTGCAAATAGTTCTTGGACTAGCTCTGTATAATGTCATGCCCTCCCCCCCTCCAACTTTTGAGAAGCTTTTGATACTCTTGCTTACTACAACATTCAGGGTAAAAAAAATGTACATCATTTAACCAGAAATGTGTACTGTACCAAGGAAACACATGTTCAGGGGATAGCCATGAAATTTCAATAATTAAAATAATGCTGCCAGCAGACAAGTTTGATAGTCTCAACAAACCATAGAACTAGCAAACCTGCAAGAAATCTGTATAAAATATAATATGGTTTACTCACCGGGCTGCTAACAGAACAGGGGACTTAAAATTGAGATCGACACCTGCATCCAGCTGCAGAGAAAAAGATATTGATACATATCATAGCATAGCTCAAAAGCTTTTAGAAGTACACTTCTTTTTCTTGGATTTCATTTTCTATAAAACCTTTAAAGACCATTGCATGATACCTTGTACATCTTTCAAAGCAACTTTCTCTTTATCACTATGATCAATATCATCACTAAAAGTAGATTCCAGTGTTTATTAATACTTTCAAGTATCATCAGCCATAAACTGCAATGACATGTCAGAGGTACTTTCAAGATTTGCTGCATATTTGCAGATGACATAAAATACAAACACAACCACTACATGGTTTGTATCACTTACCAGTAAATCTACAGCCGAATATATCTTCTCACAAATTGCTTCCATCAGTGCAGTCTTCTTGGATGGTACATTAAGGACATTTAAATCCGGTTTGTACTTGAGAAATTCCTCTAAAACTGTTGGTTTTGCATTCTTGCTTCCTTTGGGTTTCTCCTTACAATGTACCAGAATATGGAGGCAGCTCCTGGATTCTGTAAGAATTCATGGGAATGGCAGATTGCATAAAAAGGAAAGAAGCCCAAACTACATTACCTGTTGCAAAAAAACCTATCCTCAGTTTCTTACTTTGGTGTTGATATATCCCTTTCTATATTTTACAAGAAACTGCAGTAGTAAGAAACTCATACTTGTCTACATATCACATTTCCTACTTATCATAGTGATATATAATTGTACATCTTCAAGGAACAACTCCACCAAACAAGATTTTTGTTCATGGACACAGAAGTTTGAAAAGATTGCATCACAGATCAGATCAATTCTTAAACCAAGTTAGGTCTTATAGAGCACTCATTTTATTACCATTTTAAAGTTTCCTAACTCACCTGAATAGATGTCGTTCTGGGAGTTACGTACATCTGTCGTAGCATTGATATCAGACTTCGCACCTTCCACAAAACCCTGAAAGATAATCAAGTACTGTTGGTATACATTCACTGTAAAATGGAAAGTAACAGTATCAATGCTAGGTATTTGTAATTACCCGCTATGCATACTTGTTGAGGCTTTCTACATAAAGTTCGCTTTCTACA
>WURT03616203.1:0-20343 GCA_009936505.3 Holothuria glaberrima
GAAGGGGAATAGACCACAATGGAATTACATTGGTGTCACTTTATTATATATTTTCAAACGCAATATTTCCCTTTAAAGGCTGGCCATGTTTCCAATCCTTGCAAAGGGTGACCATACAAACAATGTAATTACAAAATCATGTACAAAGTTTTAACAGCAAAACAGTGTACACTATAAGAAGGCAAGAGGCAGGAATGTTTTATAATAATCATTAAAGCTCTAGTGCTGAAGATTGTATATTATGGAGTGTCAAATATTCATTGCATTGTAAATGAGGAGCAAGGTCAGTTGTATTGGCCAGTGGAATTAAAGCATATCCTTCCATTCTGAGGAATCTCCCTGGAGATATAAAGGTGGTCAGTACTCTTGATAATCTTGTCAACTTTAACCTTAAATCTGTCGGTAAGGTGAGGCCAAACTTGGCCACTGACTTTTTCAATTACTAATAATTGCTTTAGTGCGATTTCTGTTCTCTAATCTCACTTTTCCCATACAGGAGTATGGGACGATTTGGATTTGGGGAAGGGGGGATAATTTTTTCTTGCCTGTTTCTCAAAGAAGAATTTTGTTTGACTTTTTACAGATTCTGCCCAAATTTGAAGGTTTTTTTTTAAAAATTGGAGTGGCCGTGGTACCCCCAGCCGCACCCCACCCCCCTGCACCTCATATGCTTATACGTTCCCACCATCTCACATTCACCACACCACAGTACTGTACGAGTTAAACAAGGACTGAAAGGAGTAGTTAAATTGTCGCAAAATTTGCAGAAGGAATGACCTTTTAGCAGAAAGAATGAGGAAACCCATTTTCTTCAAACTGATTTATTTTTTAATCCTTGACATAGTCAGAGGAATCTATGTGATGGTGATGTCGTGAGTGTGTGTATGTGTGTATGTGGATATGTATGTGACGCTTGGCTTGTAAACACTGTATCTCAAGAACGGTAAACTCAATGGATCTAATATTTTACATGTAGATACCCCTTATTCAGTAGATGATCTCTATATTTTTGGTGAAGGTCAAAGGTCATTTGGGGTCACCAGAGGTCAAATGGTAATACCTTGGAAATTGCTTGTAAACCACTCTTTCTCAAGTTGTGTAACTTCAAGAAATCTCATACTTAGCATGTGCATGGCCCATATTGGAAAGATGATCCCTATTGTTTTGGTGGAGGTGAAAGGTCATTTGGGGTCACCAGGGGTCGAAAGGTCAAAATCTTATAAACACTTTATCCCTAGAACCAAAGGTCAAAATCTTGTAAACAGTATATCTCAAGAAGGACTACTGAGGGATCTCATACTTAGCATGTGGGTTGCCCATATTGAGTAGATGATCCTTATTGTTTTTCTGTGGAGGTCAACGGTCATTTGGGGTCACCAGAGGTCAAAAGGTCAAAACCTTATTAACATGATATCTCAAGTAGGATTGCTGTGAGGGATCTCATGCTAGTCATGTGGATGATTCATGTTTGTTACAACATACACATATGTCAAGTCAAGGAATCAGTAAGCCTTTTGGCTTTCTGGTTATGTTGGAAGGTAAAATCAAAGCAAGTCTTACATACAGTGCAGTGCATGGTTGGATAACGTTTCCTTTGGTTGGCTGAATCACCTGTCTCAATATTTAACAAATGCCATTATTCTGTAAGTGTAAAATCAAGATCTGTACCAACATTTTTGAAACATGTATGGATGTACAGTATGAAATGAGAAGTGATGCAGAACAGTACTGTAGCTGTATAGTAGATGGAGCCATGCATAAAAGATTACTGCTGATGACATTAAAGAAAGGGAATCCTTAAATGAAAGCTTCATATACTAAAAGAGGAATTTAATGGAGGCATTCTAGTGAAATATGCATTAAGTTCCTGTTTGTGGTTATCAGGATATAAGCAAATGAATTAGCTATTACATTTTCAGCGTAAAGTGAACTTGAAGCAATCACAAATGACATCATAACTCCACATTTTGCAAGAGGGTTTTGTTTTTCTTCAAACTTTACAACCAATTTTTTCTTCCATGGTCTAAAATTATCATGTCATTATTCTCTTTGGTGAAGGTCAAAATATGTTTCATACCCCTGAGTGGTCAAACTGTGCAAACCTGGTTAAAAGGATACCTAGAAGAAGAAAACAAAAATATTAATCTCCTCCTTGGCATGTGGGTGTCCTGTTTTGAATAACATAATTTGTATGATATGTAGTGGTGATCACAGGTTGCTTGAGGTCACCAGAGGTCTGTGTGAAACTGAGCTCCTAAACATGACTTGTTATGAAAAATGTTTGGATCTTATATCTGTTATGTAATGTCCAAAATTTAAAGCAATAAACTGATGTATGACCATGTTAACACAATATCAGTATTTAATTGAGTTTTGCCCTTTGCCCATGGAGTTTTATCTTTGATATCTTAATTTAAGCACAGTAAGTACAAGATGACACAACTAATAGAACAACAGTACTAAACTTATACCCATGTGGCGAGGAATCTTTCTGGATTCTTATTTCTACTATCTTTATGTGTTTGTTTGTGCAACTATTATACTCATCGGGGTCAAGCTTAACCCACAGTGTGAGAATTTCATAGATATTTGCTTCCCATGCTATTGTTTTATGAAAGCATTAGATTGTAGGAAAAAATAGCGTGTGAAGTTTGAAAAATCAAATTGGAACAATGTAAAACTATGTCACACGTGTTTGCCAAACCTGTTGCTTCAAGTCAATTCACTTTTGAAGGAAACGTTACTTCACTTGCTAATATCTGGAGCATCACACATAGGGAATGAATACAAACTTCCCCAGAATAAACAGATTAAGTTCCTCTTTTAGTAATCAAAATATTTTAGCTTAAACCCCAAATTCTTTAAGACCAAAGCAACTACACTTGTCATATATATACATACTGAAAGAGTTTCACATTCTGAGGAATTTCATACATTGTTGTAATTTACATAAAACTCAACAGGAAGTTGATATACGTATTTTATTTACAGAGATTCTTTGTTGGTATGTACCTATGTAGGATATGTTTGTCCCACTTTTTTTTCAATTTTTCACATGTTAAAGTACTCTGAGAAAAATAATTGTTAGAAGATTGAATGACTTGCACTCATCCATAAGAAGTTCTGTGTCTATCTCGCTCCTCATCACCTCCTATTTACATATGTAACTCTCAATTGCCAGACAGTTACATATGTAACTGTCAATTGCCAGACAGTTACGTATGTAACTCTCAATTGCCAGACAGTTACATATGTAACTCTGTTGCCAGACAATTACATATGTAACTCTCAATTGCCAGACAGTTCCATATGTAACTCTCAATTGCCAGACAGTTACATATACACGTCTTGCATGAAGCAGGGCAAGATGGAGAGAGGAGGAGTTATACTACCACGCCCTCTATTAATAGGAGGGTGCCATCCCAGTGCTAAAGACTTATGCCAGATGGTGCTTGCAGACCAGCTGGGGAACTTACATATGTAAATAGGAGGTGAGTATCCGAGCTCATAGACTCCGAAACCAGGTAAGTTTTGTAGATTTTATAACATGGCCTCCAGTCAGGGATTTGGATTTTACAAAAGGGAAGGCCTACTTTAAGAGGGCATTGCCCAATATGATTGCTTACATCATAAATGGGAACTACTTTAAATTTTCTTTTGTTTGGAGTTAAGATTAATACACAATCTTCACAGGGAAAGAATTTTTATGACATCAGAGAGGACTGTTTTCCAAATTTTGACTTACATTTGTTCATACAACTGACCAATATGGAAACAGGGAAGCTTAGCAATTCAAATTTCTCCAAGGCAATCCTTGAAAAATCCTGGAGTTTGCTCTTACACAGTGAGTTAAGTCCAGTCAACCAAACAACAGCTTTTAGATCATCAAACAATTTAAATGATACATTTGGTAAATCAATAAAAATAGAGATTGACAGTGAAAAGGTGAATGGGAACATTACTGCTTTGTTAACACATAGCCATGGTAGTTATAACATATGCAAAGTCACTACTAAATGCATTCATTTCTTATTTCCTAATGTTAAGTGCAAAACAGTTAACTCAATAAAAAGAATACTTGAACTGAAAAGAGGGTTTAAAGCATTAATTTAGTTTAAATGTGTCAGAGGGATACTTCACCTATCCTATGCCTTCTTGTGAAATTTGCATTCAATTCCTTTTTGTGCTTCTGAACATTTAACATTCTCAATATTTAACAAATGCCATTATTCTGTAAGTGTAAAATCAAGATCTGTACCAACATTTTTGAAACATGTATGGATGTACAGTATGAAATGAGAAGTGATGCAGAACAGTACTGTAGCTGTATAGTAGATGGAGCCATGCATAAAAGATTACTGCTGATGACATTAAAGAAAGGGAATCCTTAAATGAAAGCTTCATATACTAAAAGAGGAATTTAATGGAGGCATTCTAGTGAAATATGCATTAAGTTCCTGTTTGTGGTTATCAGGATATAAGCAAATGAATTAGCTATTACATTTTCAGCGTAAAGTGAACTTGAAGCAATCACAAATGACATCATAACTCCACATTTTGCAAGAGGGTTTTGTTTTTCTTCAAACTTTACAACCAATTTTTTCTTCCATGGTCTAAAATTATCATGTCATTATTCTCTTTGGTGAAGGTCAAAATATGTTTCATACCCCTGAGTGGTCAAACTGTGCAAACCTGGTTAAAAGGATACCTAGAAGAAGAAAACAAAAATATTAATCTCCTCCTTGGCATGTGGGTGTCCTGTTTTGAATAACATAATTTGTATGATATGTAGTGGTGATCACAGGTTGCTTGAGGTCACCAGAGGTCTGTGTGAAACTGAGCTCCTAAACATGACTTGTTATGAAAAATGTTTGGATCTTATATCTGTTATGTAATGTCCAAAATTTAAAGCAATAAACTGATGTATGACCATGTTAACACAATATCAGTATTTAATTGAGTTTTGCCCTTTGCCCATGGAGTTTTATCTTTGATATCTTAATTTAAGCACAGTAAGTACAAGATGACACAACTAATAGAACAACAGTACTAAACTTATACCCATGTGGCGAGGAATCTTTCTGGATTCTTATTTCTACTATCTTTATGTGTTTGTTTGTGCAACTATTATACTCATCGGGGTCAAGCTTAACCCACAGTGTGAGAATTTCATAGATATTTGCTTCCCATGCTATTGTTTTATGAAAGCATTAGATTGTAGGAAAAAATAGCGTGTGAAGTTTGAAAAATCAAATTGGAACAATGTAAAACTATGTCACACGTGTTTGCCAAACCTGTTGCTTCAAGTCAATTCACTTTTGAAGGAAACGTTACTTCACTTGCTAATATCTGGAGCATCACACATAGGGAATGAATACAAACTTCCCCAGAATAAACAGATTAAGTTCCTCTTTTAGTAATCAAAATATTTTAGCTTAAACCCCAAATTCTTTAAGACCAAAGCAACTACACTTGTCATATATATACATACTGAAAGAGTTTCACATTCTGAGGAATTTCATACATTGTTGTAATTTACATAAAACTCAACAGGAAGTTGATATACGTATTTTATTTACAGAGATTCTTTGTTGGTATGTACCTATGTAGGATATGTTTGTCCCACTTTTTTTTCAATTTTTCACATGTTAAAGTACTCTGAGAAAAATAATTGTTAGAAGATTGAATGACTTGCACTCATCCATAAGAAGTTCTGTGTCTATCTCGCTCCTCATCACCTCCTATTTACATATGTAACTCTCAATTGCCAGACAGTTACATATGTAACTGTCAATTGCCAGACAGTTACGTATGTAACTCTCAATTGCCAGACAGTTACATATGTAACTCTGTTGCCAGACAATTACATATGTAACTCTCAATTGCCAGACAGTTCCATATGTAACTCTCAATTGCCAGACAGTTACATATACACGTCTTGCATGAAGCAGGGCAAGATGGAGAGAGGAGGAGTTATACTACCACGCCCTCTATTAATAGGAGGGTGCCATCCCAGTGCTAAAGACTTATGCCAGATGGTGCTTGCAGACCAGCTGGGGAACTTACATATGTAAATAGGAGGTGAGTATCCGAGCTCATAGACTCCGAAACCAGGTAAGTTTTGTAGATTTTATAACATGGCCTCCAGTCAGGGATTTGGATTTTACAAAAGGGAAGGCCTACTTTAAGAGGGCATTGCCCAATATGATTGCTTACATCATAAATGGGAACTACTTTAAATTTTCTTTTGTTTGGAGTTAAGATTAATACACAATCTTCACAGGGAAAGAATTTTTATGACATCAGAGAGGACTGTTTTCCAAATTTTGACTTACATTTGTTCATACAACTGACCAATATGGAAACAGGGAAGCTTAGCAATTCAAATTTCTCCAAGGCAATCCTTGAAAAATCCTGGAGTTTGCTCTTACACAGTGAGTTAAGTCCAGTCAACCAAACAACAGCTTTTAGATCATCAAACAATTTAAATGATACATTTGGTAAATCAATAAAAATAGAGATTGACAGTGAAAAGGTGAATGGGAACATTACTGCTTTGTTAACACATAGCCATGGTAGTTATAACATATGCAAAGTCACTACTAAATGCATTCATTTCTTATTTCCTAATGTTAAGTGCAAAACAGTTAACTCAATAAAAAGAATACTTGAACTGAAAAGAGGGTTTAAAGCATTAATTTAGTTTAAATGTGTCAGAGGGATACTTCACCTATCCTATGCCTTCTTGTGAAATTTGCATTCAATTCCTTTTTGTGCTTCTGAACATTTTAGCAGATGAAATTTTCAATTTTCAACCACAGTGATCGTGAAGCTTGTATTGGCATAAACATGTGGGGAACCGGGCACATGACATCCCTATCCCCACCTACTTTTTAGCTCAAACCAGCTATAAGCTGTTTGAGCTATTGTGATCTGCCATCGTCACTCTGCCTGTCTGTCTGTCTGTCATGTCTGTTCACAATTGTTCAAAATGCATCTCCTCATTGATGCTTCGATGGATTTTCTTGAAACTTGGACACAATGTTCCTTGGGTCATGGGCTATTCAGGTTGTAAGGAATTTTAGGTCCAGGGCAGGCATGAGCTTTTTCTTCTTTTCCGTGGATTTCCGCTTTTTTTTAGTCACTGTTCCGCAGAAAAATTACAATTCCACTTTTTTGTATACTATCGAAATTATTTGTGATGATAAAAATGGGCAGAAAAATGCGGACATTTCTTTTAAACTTATACCAGTGCATTAACGTGCAAAAGTAAGCCCATTAAACTCTACATCACTAATATAACGCTCATACGTGCTTACGTAAGTGCGTACGGAAGCAATGCGTACATTTTCGCGGTAATCTTTACTACTAGATGGGTTTACCATGCATGGCCGTTCTCAAATTAGAACGTACATAGCTGTGCAGGCATCGATATTGTGCGTAGCATGCATATCATGCGAGGGAGGGCCCACGTGATCGATCGTCTGGCCCTACGTACATATTGCATGCATTGAACTGCCTGCTGTGTGCGGAAAACACGAGTTACATTTCCAAATCATTTCGAGATGAAAGGGATTCTCGTTTTGTGACTTTGACAAAATTGCTAAAAACAAGTGGCTCTAGCCATGGCAGGAACGTTCATGCACTGTGGATAATCAGGTATTTGAATGGAAACATCTCCCTGTGAAGAACTGTCTCGGTGACTGTATTCGTAATGTAACGTTAGGCCTAGCCTAACGCTGTACTATGGCTTGTCTGACAGTTCGTTTACATTAGAAAAAGTCTGGAACTAATTTGCGTCAATCCTGTAGCGCCGGAATAGGTGGTACTTACTGCCAGTCGTTACATGCAGCAAATCGACTTTTAAAAAATTCTAGTTACAAATAACCTGGCCAGCCTAACATTTCGTTACACAGGCATAGGTTACATACCGATATGCCTAGGCTAGTCCAACCCATACTGAGTAAGGCAACAGTAGTTAGCCTAGGCTATAAAATGAATCAATGAACAATGACGACTGGTAGGCCCGTATGCTTAAATGTTATGCTGATATTAACCCAAGTAAAACCTAGCCTAACATTTAATGCAGATGGATGAGATGACAAATAGGGCCTAGGCTACAGGGCAAAATTAATAAAAATTTGTCCTATAGTGCATTTCCTGCAATCTAAGCAGCCAAAATTTCAAAATTTTCTCAGCTCAGCCCCAACCATGGTGGGGCTGAAGTGGGCCGTGTCCAATCTACCGGTGAATTTCCTCTTTTTTTTGAAATGTCAGGCTCATGCCTGGTCCAGGGTCCCATTAGGGCCCCATGGGCCATTTTATGAAAAATTGGCCAATGTATCTCCTACATGCTTCGGTGGATTTTCTTGAAACTTGGACACAAGGTTCGTTGGGTCATGGTACATTCAAATTTTACAGGAACTTTGGGTCCAAGGTCCCATTTTGGCCCTATGGGCCATTTTATGAAAAATGGACAAATGTATTTCCTACATGCTAACGAGATAACGAGATAACGTTTTTGCATATATGGTCTTTGCACTGTCTTGTACCTTGTGGTATACATGACAAGACCACATGTAAACACATTACCCCAAGCAAGGGTTACCCTGACTAGGCATAGCTGCATAATACAAGCTGCATGATTTTACCATCAGCACCCCATATGCTAGCTAATGTGTAGAATATACACTCGCCGTAAAGACAATGAGAACCAAAAATAAGTGTAGCTAAGGTCACAGCATTGACTTAAATCACTCCAGTCATGACTAATAATACAGATTTCCACCTAAATAATAACGAAGCTAAATTGCATGAGGTTGTTTTTCTGTCCCGATAAAGATTTTGCAGAATGGGTATGACATGATGTACAACAAGGAATGTTAAAATTTCCATAGTTTCGCTCAGGAAAACTGTGCCAAAATTCCTCAACTTCAGTAACCATATAGAAACAAATGGAGATTTTGCAAAACCTTGGCCACAAAAATGGTCTTTTCGGTAAATTGGCACTGAGTGCCACGTTTTTCCTCTTCGTGAAATGTTCATATACAAACATACCCACTCTCACAGTCGGTTCAGAAAATGTGATTCACTGCCAAAAGGCACAAAAAATACTAAGTTTGAAGGCCTCAAAATGCATTTTGACTGTAATGTGTTGTCATAATATGGAGAAAAACTAAACTCGGAAAAAACTCCAAAAGCAAAGGAACTTACCCATGGAAAGATAAAGGTCCCAGCCTGAACTGCACATATATATCAACTGTGACACCTCATTTATTTTCTACTGCGCATGGCATTAAGATAGGAGAGTCCCATTAGGTCATTGTTATGTACAGAGCAATGGTTTTAAGATCATCTCAGCTGATAGACGGCATTTGAAGCTGTCGCTAAGATCCTTGTCTCAAAGGAAATTTAATGGGTCCCCCCAGGGCCCCTGTCCTTGGTGAAAATTCAAAGAGTTTGCAAAGGCAGGATTGTGTGTCCTGAGTTAGTAAGTTAGTTAGATAGATAGGGTTTTACGCCTCAATTTATAACCTCTTGGTGTAATCTAGCGGCACCCACTGCTTTTTTTACAGTTGTGGGGGCACTGGATTGTTTTTCCTTACTCCACTGCTTATGTGGATCATCACGTACAACGGCAGTAGGTTCTATTTTTAAAGTATTTGGTATGACTCGACCTGGGAATAGAACCTGGGCCTCCTGAGGCAGATTTTAAGGACAAGGTTCATAAAATTTTTAAAGACATATCTCCATTCAAATAGCAACACCCTGCTTTGATGGATCGAAACTTGGACACCATGTTCCTTGGGCCATGGGCCATATGGGTGTACAGGAATTTTGGGTCCACGGTCCCATTTGGGCCCTATGGGCCATTTCATGAAAAATTCATGGGCATGGATTTTCTTGAAACTTGGACACAAAGTTCCTTGGGTCATGGGCGATTCAAGGTATACAGGAATTTTGGGTTCAAGGTTGTATTTGGGCCCTTTGGGCCATTTTATAAAAAACTGGCAAATTTATCTCCTCCTATAAACTTTGGTGGATTGAAACTTGGGCACAATGTTCCTTGGGTTATTGGCCATTTGGGGTAGACAGGAATTTGGGGTACAGGGTCACATTTGGGCCGTATGGGCCATTCTATGAAAAAATTATGGGCCATTTTGGTTGTATATGAATTTGGGGTCAGGGGGTCCCATTTGGGCCCTATGGGCCATTTTATGAAAAATTTATAATTCTGTGCAACAGTCACCTCTGGTTGTTTGAGCTACTGCACCATTGGTGCTCTAGTTGGAGAACCCTATCAAAAAGAGTAGGCGCACTGTTTTATTCCATGCTTGCAATGTACCTGATTCAATGAAAACAAACTTGAATATGGTGGAAACAGCCATTTAATGGATTAAAATGGTTGCAAAATACCTTAGACAACACTACAGATCATATTGAGATCTAATTTTCTCAGGACCCTTTTAAAATGAGCCCTGGATCCCTCACTTCTTTGGCTCCATGATTTGTGCTTAAAGAAGTTCTGGTCAAGGTCACATCACTCTCACTTGAAAGAAGCTGTTGGTGACCTTGAAAGATAGCATATGAGACAACCTAACATTAGTCAAAACTGTCTCTTTTTTTTTCAAAATGTGAAATTTTCTCTTTCATTATCTCATGTTGTGTTTATATGAATGCATGGGATTGGAATTTTTTAAAAATTCTTTTGTACAAAACTTTTTGCAAAAATTTGCAAACATGTTCCTGAGAGAAACACTTACCCTTTTGTATTGGAGAGTCGACAAAATAGATTGAAATGCAAAAAAGGCAGCATTGCTCATTAGTGTGCAAAGGTTAACATCATGTCTGCTTCCTTTAAATGTTAGATTGATGTCTCTCTGATCTTACTATAGATAGCAAATGTTGTCTACAATTACATTGAGAGAAACAAATGGGAATGAAATGAAATAAATTCATTCAGAATTCATAAATATACTGCAATTCATTTTTCACATATGAAACATAACTGCTTGCTTTAACCCTTCCTTTAAAGATACTGAAGCATTCACTTGTTTTAAATTCCAATAGCAAAAGCGTGTCAAGGATTTACCCATTTAGCGTAAGAGTGAGCAGTGACATTAAAGCTATAAGAGAGTGTTTGAATCCTGGCATACTCCAAACAGCATGTGTAACCGTCTTTTTTTATTTTTTTTTTTTTTTTTTATTCATGCTCTACATACACTACTTGTTCTAATTCTACTATAATAGATCATGTGTAGTTTTGGCTCATTCAGTGATCATTAGCTTAAACTGGGACAGGGTCATGAAATTAATTGTAAGTGCAAAAGTAGATGTGTTAGCATAAGTTAACACCGTATTGGTTGGGTCAAGTGCACATGATTTTTATAACTCTCATTGGAACTAGATGGTAAAAAACAGTTTATTAAAGGAAATGAGCAGTCATCCCAAATTTATTTGGAAATGTCAGATACATCTTACAGATTTCCTCTTATTTTTCATGGTGTGTCCAAAATAAATAATATTTCATATCAAAGGTAAACTAAGAAGTTATTCTGCAAGGTGTAACAAGATATTGTCATTTGATTAAAGACAGCCATTAGGAAACTGGAGTAAACTAATTGGGTTGACTGCATTTTCTCTTTAACTCTAAAAGTGCTCTTAAAACTGAATGGCTATAAACTGTGACTTGAAGATTGGTTGCATTTTGGTGATAGTGATCTGCATGCATTTGTGATTTTTAGCAGATGAGGCATTGATTTATAGCGATGCAGCACTTGGAAAAATTGGTACACTTGGTAATTTATACTTACCATATCAAAGGTAGAATTGCACAGAACCCTGTAGAAGTTAGACTGATTATTTCTGTAATTTCTCATGTTTCTGTAGTATAGGCATCCCAAGAAAGGTGACTACTGTACTGTTCCATTTCTTTCCTTGGTAGGGGTATCACCAGGTTGGGAGGGGGGAGGGGGCAGGCCCGCCCATCTGGCAGATTTTTCACTTTTGTTCGCGAGCCTTACAGCGTACAATATTTCAACCTCAAATGTTTCTCGAGGGCAAGCCAGTTTACATTATCTGTAATTTTAAAGGCTATGATATTGTTGTTATTGCTTTGCGAAGCACTTTCGTAGCTTTTATGAATAAAGTGCAACATTTCAAGTCTAACAACATTGGTATCTTATGTTTTATAAAATTTTGTTTATTTTAGATTATGTAACATAAGTTACTTTATGTAACACACAAAACATAACATGTGTTACAACAAGTGATTGTAACATTATTACATGAAAGAATTCATTAATGATTTCTAAGGATTATGAAAATTAGAATGTTAAGTAACTTTAAAAAGGATATTAAATTTGTTATGACAGGCTGGTAGAAAACTTAAGAAGTTTTATTTTGATCTGTGTACTGAGTTGTCATCACAGCACTGCATTCAACTGAGCGCCTTTAAACTTCCCACAAAATGAAATTCATGGATATTTTCAGGAAATATGATCAATTTACTTACATTGAAACAAAACCTACATAACCTGAATAAATTATATAGTGCAAAATAAGCCACAATTTTTGATTATTCACTAATTTTGCCTTTTTGCATCATTTTTGCATCATTTGGGTACTTTCATCAGACATGCTGCATGAAATCCCCAAAATGCATGTTTTTACATGTAAATTAGAAGAAAAAGGTTGTAACAATAAATCTGAAGTGTTTTCAATTTAAAACATAACACCATAAATCTGTGTTACCAGCTTTCCTTTTTGGCGTTAGGACCACTTCCCATGGAAGGGAAGAGACCATTCACAATATACATGATTCTGATTTCAAAGGAGGGAGATCCTTCAATAAAGTTACACATTTTCTCCAGTTCTAATGTTATATAGTAGTCTCGCATGCATATTGTTAATTGTGTAGTAATGGACGGAAGTCACTGATAATGGTTTTTATCAATGTCTGATAATTCACGTTTCAATAGGCTATTGTGAGCTACCACCATGTATACCACTTAGATGATGATGATGCCATTTATAATGTAGGTCAAGTACAAATGTTGAATGGAGCAGCAAGTGAATTTAATAGCTATAAAGTTTTGGCTAAGAGCTGCTGCTATAGTTCCACAAAATGCCAATTTTTTACAAGCGTATTGAGAGAGTGAATCAAAGCCTATGTAAATAAAACGTAAGTTTGTATTGACTGAAGGAAATATTAACAATACAGACATAGTAGGTGGTTCAAACTTTGAATGGGTTATAAGTTCAAACACCTGGCATAAATGGCAGTTTTATTCATCAGTGAGAGAAAAGTAAGAGCTGATTTGACCAAAAAATATAAAGCGATTAGTTTTTTTTCTTGACAAAATTACCTCATATTTGAGCATATTACTATATTAGATTTACCTGGAGAAGAATGTTATAATATTGCAGTGCAATTCTAAAGCAGGGATTCACAACCTTTTCCATCTCCCCCCCCCCTTGGCAGTGCTATAGGGGGGAGGGGAGTTGAAAAATTTACAAGTGAAAATGAAGCATGACACACCCTTTTTCTACCCATCAATGTGGCAAAAAATTCTTTGCTTTATTCTTGTAAACATGCTACCATGGACAGTGACTGATGATATATACTCAGTGAATGGGCTTATTCATTCAACTAATCAATCGTTATTGTTGAAAGAATGTATGTACTAAACATTAGACTGCTTCCTGACAGCGAAGTGCCTAAAACTCACATCTCATGGAAATACTATTTTAGCTTTTTGTATTTTATTATAAATTTTTTACAACTCTTAATTTGTTTTATCATCAGCACTTTCATGTGATGATACACCAATAGCCATTCAGGCCACCATAGTGGCCCTAACTTGGAAATCACAGTTGAGGCCTCTGTAGTGGCCATCCTTTGGTAATCACAGTTGAAGCCTCTGCAGTGGCCCTCAGTTGGTAATCACAGTTAGGCCTCTGCAGTGGCCCTCAGTTGGTAATCACAGTGAGGCCTCTGCAGTGGCCCTCAGTTGGTAATCACAGTTGAGGCCTCAGCAGTAGCCCTCAGTTGGTTATCACAGTTGAGGCCTCAGCAGTGGCCCTCAGTTGGTTATCACAGGTAAGCCTCTGCAGTGGCCATCAGTTGGTAATCACAGTTGAGGCCTTTGTAGTGGCCCTCAGTTAGTAATCACAGTTGAGGCTTCTGTAGTGGCTCTCATTGGATAACCGCATGTAAGTGTAGCTTGGACTTCAATATGGTTTTGGACTTTGTATCTGTATTCACTTCTGGTATCAGTAGATATTCCAGTACATTTGTCCTACATTGGATTGGTAAAATTTAATGCCAGTAATACCCAATTTTTAATAGACCTACATTTTGTAGAAAGGTTATATGTGTTTGCTGTCTGACTGTGAATCCTATAGTTTGTCTCATGTAATCGAGTGAAATGACACTTTATGGTAGTTCACAATAGTTTTATGATTTTGTGTATAGAACATATTTTGGAAAAATACCTGTCCCAGCTGATACTTAGAATTTAAATATCGGATCTCAGTAATATGGGTTCCTAGTATTCCCTCAACACTACTGTTTAATGCCATGGTTTTGAAAGTGAATTCTTCTTGTTTGGTTACAAAATTTTGTATAACTGAGAAAGAAGAAATGACAACTTGCCATCCAATGATTAAATTGGCATTTGGAAAGGTTCTTGTGCTGTAATGTCATACTGTGTAACAACCCAAAATTTAAGGATAGTTTATGGTACTTGACTAGGCATAGTAAACAAAGCTGTCAGCGTCTTATTATTTTTACAAATGTGGCCAACTGCCTGAGAGACAGGGCTACCAAGGGGTTCAAGTCTCAGACCCCCCCCCCGGTCCCTCACTGAAAATTTAAGAATAACAAGGATATTGATTCTGTATTTGAAGTCCTCAGTGAAATGGTGTGTCCCTGCAAGGCCCCTACCCCCTTCCAAGAAAAATTGTGTAACTATGCCAAGTGCTACTGCCAGAGCACTTTGTCTAAATGTTTACCCAGTTATTTTTCAGATTTCAGGTTTTGTTTTCTCTCATGAACAATTAGTGATAAAGAATTATAAATGGTACTGTTGAATACAGTGTGGTCTGAGGTTGCTAGAAGACCTCTATGAAACAACAAAGCTCAGTAAGGCAGACTAAAAAACATACAAACAGACAGTAATTTGGGAAAAAGTTGGTGGCAGATGCAATGTTCGATTACAGGAATTAAATTCATTTTTGGCTTTATTGAGTATCTTAAAATGTGTGCATCTCTGAGGAATATTTACAATAAACTTTATATTGCAACTCAGAAATAAAAGTTATCCATTACGCTTAGCCCTTATGATGCTATATATGGTCTTGCAGTGAAACAAGGAAGGTCTGGCCTTGTGAACGCATAACATACCAGGCTCTGAACATTCTCTGAAATTATAAAGTTATACTAACCTCAATCGGGGGGTGGGAACAATAAGACTTTTTGGCAAGTGTTTTACTTGTATAGACTTGCTGAAGTGGTTTTACATAAGCAATATATGTCTTAAACAGCATTATCACAAAACTGGTATCATACTTAATTAGGTAGCACAGCCTAACACAGTGTTGATTTAAACTTGTTTATAAGTACACTGCAAACTGGATGCTAAATATATTGTTTTGAACCTTCTATGAATTCATTTTTGGTCTGAAATTTGATAAAAGACAGAACTACACATCATCTAAACATAGCTTGATGTCATTCTTCTTTACAGCTGTGAGTATGGCTTGGCTGGAACCACACTGAAGTGAAAGAATTAAAAACCAATAGTGGTGTCAAGAATAAAACTTGCTCCTTCCCAGTTTTACAAAAATGGAAAAAAACTATAAAGATAATATTTAGATAAAGGGTACAAGAAGTAGTAGTCACAATTGAAAGAAAACCTACTGAAGTCAGAATAAGTCACATTAATTCATTATCTCTATGAAGCAGCACATCTTGAAAATACCTGAGGTGGTCTCATAATTAGGGTTGGGCAGTTTACCAGTATTCATGTAAATACCAGTACCAGCAGTACTGGTGATGAAATTACCAAAGATTGTTAAGTGCTTTCCATTACTGGTTCTTGATAAAACTACAAGTACTTTTATTCCCATTGAAAATAACTGTACCATTTGTTTTATGTTAGGATGTACCAGGATTAAAATATTTCACACAAATATCCCACCCAAAAATGAAATCAACTTTCTGGCTTCTGTATCAACAACCAAAATATAGAGAGTCCTATTGTAATTCAAGATTGTCAGCTTGTTATCAAAGTGAAGCCCAGTCCTGTAGGCTTTGAATGATTTGTTTGGGGCTCACACCAGAATACAGCCAAGAAGCTTCCAACCATGAGTTGTGAGTCAGTACTGTTCACAATACCCGGGGTCTGGATAACCAGCGGTACCGGTACCAAAAATTTAAAAAGTACCCCCATACCTATTCTTTGGATGAACGAATTATTTTTGTGCAACAACTAATGTAACTGAATTTCTTCCTGTAAGAGCCTTCTTTTTTTAAAAATAATGCCACTACTGTACTGCCTTACTTTGAATTGTCTATCATTCTCTATATATTAATATTGGTTTAAAAAATGCAAATTTCCTTAAAACAAACACAATATTTACCTTTAACCTTCCATCTGGTGGTATTCCCATCCAGATGTGATGATGTATGCTGTATACATTGCCACCCATTCCAGTTTCAAACGAATAGTCCAGACACAAATTTATGTGTGATATGTTTAAAGAGGAACATATTCAAAGCATTCTGTGAAATTTTCATTCATTTCCCATGTTTGGTTCTTGAGATATTAACAATTGAAGTTGACACATTTTCTACCAAAAGTGAACTTGAAGCAAGCAGGTGTGATGTCATGGCTTAACATTGAAGGGCAATGTTTTGTTTTTCTTTAAAATTTACTACCAATTTTATGAAACAAAAATTTAAAGTATTCATACCATAAATGTCTCCTTAGCAGTGGAATTTTTAAAACTTCAAATTCCTTAGGGGCAAGATAGCAACCCTAATCAATCCAAGGTCAAAACAATATGATGGAAAATAAAAAAAATACAAAACATTGGTCCTCAATGTAAAGCCATGACATCACACCTGTTTTCTACAAGTTGACTTCTGGGGTGAAATGTGGTAACTTCAGTTGCTAATATGTTGAGAACTGAACATGGGAATTGAATGAAAATTTTACCAGAATGCTTAGAATCAGTTTCTCTGTATTATATATATAAAAAATAAATTTGGGCTTGGACTATTCTGTTAACTGTTTTGGCATGAACAGTGGCCTGAAGTATGCAATAAGTGCAAGGCAAATTATAGGGTGTTATCCCTCTTATAAGATGAAATTAGAAAAGAGACGTGCATTATTCTGATACCATCAGTGTGTAAATGTTGGCACTCCTAAATATGCCAGCACGGGGGAGGGGGCATGGGGAGGAGGATGGAGGGCGTGTGCCCCCGATCGAGAAATTCTGAAAATTTTAAAATCATCCAAAAAGGCATTTAAACTATAGATTTTTGTAGGGGACAGGGTGAAGTGTGCTTTTGACCAAGTGATGGATCTATTGTAATCATTTTTTATAAGAAATGTTTCTCAAACTATCTGAATTTTCGCAAATCCTTTGCAAACTATCAAAATTTTCATGGGCTTAAAACCTTACCACAGTGTTCAACTTCTTATTATCAATATCTTCAGATAGCAACTCCAGAGAAGCACAACAGCAAAAGTCCAAACTTGTTTACAAATTACCAGGTAAAAGATTGGCTTTTTGAATGGCATGTATGTTTATTTGGCAATTGAAATTGTCTCAATGCAGACTTTGAATGCAGGTTTTCCAATGGAAATCTTAAATATAACGAAAGATTTTGGCATGCTTCATTCACATGTGTCACGGTTTGCAGTCTACCTTATGACCATTATGAAGGTAATAAGACATGGTACCGGTATTATTGATTCCTTGCCGAAGGCAGGCAAGGAATCTATGCCATGGTGATGTCGTGTGTGTGTGTATGTATGTGTATGTGATGCTTAGTTTGTAAACACGATATCTCAAGATAGCAATGACTGACACTTTTCATATTTGATGAATAGATTTGTCATGTTGAGAGGAAGAACTCTGTTGTTTTTGGTAGAGGTCAAAGGTCATTTGAGGTTACCGGAGGTCAAAAAACGAAAACCTTATAAACACGTTATCTCGAGATAGGAATGACTGACACTTTTCATATTTGGTATATAGATTTGCCATGTTAAGAAGGACCCTATTGTTTGTTGTGGAGGTCAAAGGTCATTTGAGGTCACCGGAGGTTAAACTGCAAAAACCTTTTAAATGGCTTGTAAACACGATATCTCGAGATAGGAATGACCAATTTTTCATATGTGGTATATAGATTTGTCATGTTAAAAGAACAGTATTGTTTTTGGAGGTGAAAGGTCATTTGAGGTTATTGGAGGTTAAACTGTGAAAACCTTGTAAATGGCATGTAAACACAATACCTCAAGATAGGAATGACCGACACTTTTCATGTTTGGTACATAGATTTGTCATGTTGAGAGGGAGAACCCTGTTGTTTTTGGTTGGGTTCAATGGTTATTTGAGGTCACCAGAGGTCAAAAGCCGAAAACTTTGTAAACACAATATCTCGAGATAGCAAGGACTGACACTTTTCATATTTCGAAGGAGATGTGGATGTGATGAGAGAAAGAACCGTACTGATTCTGGTGGAGGTCAAAGGTCATTTGAGGTCACCAAAGATTAAAATCTGAAAACCTTGTTAATAGCTTGTAAACAGGATATCTTGGCATGGGGCCAAGTTGGCAAGAGGCAAGTTGGCATATTGGGCGAGTTGGCAATGGGGCAAGTTGGCATGGGGGGAGTTAGCATGGTGCTGAGTTGGCATCTGGGGGTGACTTGTCACGGGGGCAAGTTGGCATATTGGGTGAGTTGGCATTGGGGCGAGTTGGCATGGGGACGAGTTGGTATGGGGTCCAGTTGGCATGGGGCACGTTGGCATGGGGCGAGTAAGCATTGTGCTGAGTTGTCATGGGGGTGAGTTGGTATGGGGCAAGTTGGCATGGGGGGGGGAGTTGGCATGGGGGCGAGTTGGTGTCGGGCTGAGTTGGCATGTAGGCTCACTTGTTCCAGGGATCTCACAGTATCAAGACAAATTCTAAACAAGATTTAATTCAGTACAAAGAAATAAAAGAATTTCTCAGAAGAAAAGTAGTTCACATGTGGAGTGAATGTATTGTGTCTGTTTGGCTCTTGTGAATTTCCAAACCACAGTACACAAAACATTTTACAAAGGTAAGGAATCACTAAGCCTTTTGGCTTTCTGGTTTTGATCACAACAATTTCAAAAAACAGAGATTCACCTCCAAACATCTCTGTAGGGGCCTTGCATCAATATGGGATCTTTCAATCTAATGATGTGGAAGGTTGGAACTTTAAAGTATGTATGTGCCGTAATGTATTTTTCAGAAATTTTTACCTTGTGCTTCACATTCTGAAGTGCGCTTGGTAGTATTTCACTCCTTTTGCTATACCTATCAAGGAGGTCTTATATCACCTTCCTGCGCTGTCCCCCCTGCCCTGGCATTCCCATTGCTAGAAGTTGTTCATCTGGATTTTTGTTCAAATTAGTAAAAATATGATAGATATAAAGTGCTCAGCATGATACCCTATATTATCATTTGGATGTCAGGTAATAATTAAGCATTCAGTGGAGTATTTAAGGGGGCATTTGGGCTATGGGCCCCTTCACTGATGCTGTTTTTGATTCCTTGCCAAAGGCAGGCAAGGAATATATGCGATGGTGATGTTGTGTGTATGTATGTGTGTGTGTGTATGTGTGTATGTGACGCCTGCTTGTAAACACGATATCTCTAGAAGGGTAACTCTGAGGGATCTTATATTTGGCATGTAGATTGCCCTTATTGAGTAGGTGATCCCTATTGCTTTTGGTGGAGTTCAAAGGTCGTTTGGGGTCACCAGAGGTCAAATGGTAAATACCTTGGAAATTGCTTGTAAACAATATCTCCAGGAGGATAAATGTGAGGGATCTCATAGTTAGCATGTAAATTGCCCATATTGAGTAGATGATCCCTCTTGTTTTTTGCAGAGGTCAAAGTTCATTTGGGGTCACCAGAGGCAAAAAAGCCATAATCTTATAAACACTATATCTCAAGAAGGATAAATGTGAAGGATTTCATATGTAGCATGTAGATTGCCCATATTAAGTAGATAATCCCTTGCATTTTTTGTTGAGGTCAAAGGTCATTTGGGGTCACCAGAGGTAAAAAGGTCAAAATCTTC
>WURT03616313.1:7555-20343 GCA_009936505.3 Holothuria glaberrima
GTTCGATTCCTGGTCGTGACTTAATTTTCTCTCTGAATTTATTTCTTCTGTTCTTCCCCATGTTTATTAGGGCTATGCCAATACTTAGGATTGATTTCAGTGTTATGATTGAACAGTTAACACAACTTTCGACTTATTCATTCATAGTTCTGTTTTATTGACCTCAGATGCTCTATGACTCGGTCAGCACGACAACGTTTCGTTTCTCCCACATACAGTTTTTTTTTTTTTTTTTCTTGTACAGCGTTAACATACGAGAACGTAAACATTGGCGGAAGTACAGGTAAAATGCTGGTGAATGTTAAACCGGTTGATGTTTTGACCTACAATGGAGAGAATTTCATCATGGCTGACCACGGGGCAGGTACTGAATCTTAAACGGTTGCAAGGAAAAGTTCCAGGGGGCTTGGTACCACTGATTGAGGTTGGGAGGCACGGACCAAGTGCTTAGATATATTCTTTTCAATTTTAAATGCTGTAATGGGGGTTCACTGAAATGGTCACGTGTGGATGGGTCATGACGAAGGGTTCACTCTCTCCATTCCTGTAAATAACACGTACAAAGGGAGTTACAGATGGGTGAAAGGATAAGACCAACGGAATATGGGAGGTTCTCCCATGGCAACCGCCGTGAAGACGCACTGGCGTCACAGTAACTAGCTTATTGACGGAGTTGGCGCATTCTACTATGTGCGTTTAGAGTGAGCAGTATAGTAGCGTAAACGCTTAACTAAGTAGACGTTTTGCTTATCCAAGAGGCAATCTTATTTTATGGATGTTTATATTCAGTACATTATACAGTTGATAAAGACACTAGGAAGAGGTCGAAATATCCTGAGCATTAAAGGGGCTTTTTGAGTTGGTTCATAAAAGTCATGATTTTTTTTTTTTTTTACACCTGTTGAGATTTCATCACATCTTGATAGTAAATAATCATACGAAGACATTCTGCACATCTGACTTACAATTGAAATGGCAATGACATGATTTAAATCATTTATTTCAAATCCAGATCAGACAATTTTTACCATTATATTAATGAAACATGAGTAATAAGGCTAATCAGAAGCACTGCCATGCATTGATTTCCTTTAAACTCATCACCAAAACAATAGATGTCAAAATGAGTTGAATTTTAGAAACACTTCGTATTTTTGTATATTTCCTTGTATTTACTTGGAGAATATGTATAGCCATTTTAAATATATACATATATATACATATATATATATATGTATATATATATATACATATATATATGTATATATATATATGTGTATATATATATATACATATAACAAAAAAACATAATGGCATGATGCGGTGCTTGAGGCTTTTATTCTCAGCAATATAATGTATATATGTGCACTGAAGTTCAGTAATTTCGAAACCCCTGGTTTCTTCATCGGCTGCTAGAGCGATAGTGAAATTAAACTGAAGACATGCAACAATGGAACTGCGCGTTCAACAACACTTTAGAAATTGGCGCAATAGTGCATTAAGGTTGTAAAATTGACGTAATATTGTCTTAGTGTATCATTGAAACAAGCAGAAGAGAAACTGCGCGTTAAAGCGCACCTTAGAAATTGATGCAATGGTGCATTAAAGTTGAAAACGTGACGTAATAATGTCATAGCGTATCATTGAAAACATGCAAGTCAGATATGGAGTGCTCGGGTGAACTGCAGTGTTCTGCGCCTTAACAATTAATCTTCGTGCGCCTGCGCACGATGACTCCTGCCTTATTCAGTTTTGTTCAATATGCTTATTACTGCCATGTTCCCTGAAGAGTGTAGCATCTTGTGTGTTCTATGAAACTAGCAAGTAGTTATACACAGTATGCCTCTGAAACAAAAGTTTTGATTTCATTTCTTCATGTTTTATAAGCTCTAGTCTACCATTGAGCACTTTGGCAACGGTTTTTGCAGGACTTGTCATATTTTATTGTATATATATATATATATACATGGCATGTTGGAGAGTTCCACGTGAAGAGAAGTCACAAATGTAAATAGCAAAAACCATAATGGCATGATGCGTTGCTTAGTGCTCTTCGAAACCCTTGGTTCCTTCATTGGTTGGTTTCGAAAATTTCTGTACTTCAGTACACACACACACATATATATATATATATATTATCTCGTTGAGAATAAAAACATCAAGCATCGCATCATGTCATTGTGGTTTTTGTTATTAACACACACACACACAAACACGCACACACACATATATATATATGTATATATATATATATATCGAATTAAATTTTGGATTATTTTGTACTCTTCAAGTCAACTAGTGATGCATTTATTTGTTTCCTGTTTTACAATTTATATATATGCGTGTGTGTACATACATAAACCACCACTACAAACGTCCTTGGTATGAGGGGTAAACAAACAGAGGCTAACATAACACTTTGTCCCCCTTTTCCACGTTACTAATATGTAAGTCTAGCTCATGTTTATTAATGATGTAACTGCAAAAGCAGTAATTGTACGTAAAATAGTCAGCAACTGATAGATTTTGATGGATATTGTTTTCAATTTTTATATCAAATAGACAAATGTGACATTTTTATGTTCACAGACCCTATGGGAAGCAGACAATCTTTTAGGTTGTGCACGTATATTAAGTTTTCAACTAAAGCACAGAACGCAAGATAATACAATGCACGTTCTCAAGGTATTCATGTGATGAGTGTACATTTTCTTCTCTTGAAACAAGTCATGAGCAGACGCCGAATTAAACTGACTTGTAAATGATATTCAATTTAAGTGATTTACCTAACTAGTCTACAAATGAAGACCAGTGTTTTGTTTACAGAAGAATAACATTTGAGACGTGGGAATGACTATACATTTTTTATATAGACTATACATTTTTTATATAGACCTAATGCATTTACGCAACGTCATTTTGGTGGAAAAAACAGTCAAGCACCCTGCACGCACGACGTAAACTTTGTACTCGCTCAAAGAAAACGACTTTCGTACCCGGCCAGTGCAAAAATCAGCTGTCTGCATTTGTTTGTGTAAGTTGCAATGATACGTGCTTGTCTCCATTGGAAGGCGTAATTTCTGTTCTGTGACGTCATATGCATAAGGTCTACCCTTAACTTCATTTTCCACTTTGTAATTGCAATGGATCTAAAAATATTTTTAGTCGTTGGTCAGTGTTTTTCAGTAAGAGGTATTGGAACATTACTTCGAGGGGCCACTTTTTGTACGAAATTGTTACTGAAGCTTCTTCCAGTATTGTCTTTGGTAATATTGCCAACAGTTTCAATGATAACCCCACTTAACTGCCAGAAGATGAGAAACGCCAGGACAAGGATTTTTCTCCGCCTTTATCTTTGTTTGTATCTGTAAAGTAGATTCAGTGTAAACAACTTCCCTTTCAGCCTCCCTGATTGGACCCCACTGTTTGGCTAAATCGGGATACCTACCAGGGCCAATCAGTTATTCCAGTCAGTGTCAATCAGAAACTAATGCGACTAACCGATTTCAAGTGTGTTTAGTTTAACTCATTGGGCCTAATTCGGTTCTAACTTGGTCAAGTCCATAATGAGAATCTAGTTTTAAAGTTGTTATTGTCAAAATCAACAAAAGTGAATTGTTTACGCAAGAGTCCAATGCATTTGACTGTTTTATATTTTGTACAAAGGGGTCTTAACTGGGCCTATAAGAAGGAAACGCACTCTAGCCTAAGCCCAAACAGCTCCAGGAAAGCCCAATTTTTGTCGCATTGGGCCCGGTAGCTAGATCATATCTTTCATTTACAGCGTTTATTATATATAACATAAACTTTGAACCTGATATCTCTTAAGAACAATATAAAACATAACCACCTATGCACTTACAATTTATTGTTTCAAGAAAATAATTGTCCTTCCTTTGCACTGTTATTATTCAAATTTTTATGATATGGTGATTGGGGTGCAAACAAGGTGCAGACAGTTAAAAGTACGTCGAAGAGCTGACACAAGAAAAAAGGTATAGCACATTGGGGAGAGGAAAAGTGCATCCTTGTTTTTTTCGGTTTTTCATTTATTTGAAAACCTTTTTATATGCCTAGCATAAGGATGCAGCCCAGACCGAGTTCGGAAAAAAAACATTTCTCGAGCAGACTGTATTGGAAAAAGAATCGGGCAATGTTCTCCAACAGCACATGTTTTCCTTGGGCCAAACTAGTTCATTGCTACGCCTACTTGTGATTAATTGCATCCTATTCCTACCCAAGTCACTAAACTACGTCATTCTACCCTGTCAGTAGCTTTAGCACCTGGAACATGCTGTTTTCTCCTTCATTCGATGTCCTGTATTCATCTCGAACGGTATGACGCTTCTAACAACTGCATGGATTAGATCGTAGACAAGAACCATAATCTCACAGGTTGTGATGAGTGAACAACCAAGGTAGAGACCTAGAAGACCCCCTACCGCACCTAGAACGGATTCGACCTGTTAATGAAACATCATAAGATAACAACGCATAGATAGAAAACCTGTCAGCAATCGGTCTATGAATTTATTATCTATCAGATTCAATTACTCAGTAAACATGTTAGATTTTTTTTAAGTTAATGAGTGTTCACATTTAATGAACACATTTTTCTAGATGAAGTAAAACTTGTGCTGAAAAGGTACTTCTTTGAACTTAGCATACACCTTATTAAATTATCAAGCTAATAAGCTGTCTGTCTACAGAAGAAATTATATATACCTATAGCCTTTTATGGAGGACTGTTTTAACAGTTTTATTGCTCCGGGTGCCCTTTCAGTCAGTGGGGTAGCTAGAAAGGAGTTCAAGAGGCAGTGGTGACTCCAGGGGGAGGGGGCAGGAGCACTCCGCCCAAGAGTGGCTAAGCCCCCCCCCCTCCATGAGATTTTGCTTTGTATAAAATATATGTAGAAACACACCATTCATGCATATATCGATATGAACAGGAGGAACAACTGTCACTTAATCTATCAAACATACGACTAAAACAGCACAAAATCTTTTTAAAACTGTAATCTTGCCTTGCGCTTTGCGCTCACCTAAGTGTTATAATTTATAAGGGACTACCTTTATTGGGAAATGTAATCCACAGCTATTGTTTTGAACTTCATTTCAAAAGCTATGCGATCACTGCAGCCTTGAGTCCTCTCTCTTAAATACGATTCCCACATCGATTATCTTTTAGTCAGATCTTATTTTCGAAAACTGTAAAAAATGGCGATTTTCTTTGACTTTTTCAACGCGTATCCAATTAATACGAGCTTATTTAAATAGTTTTACTCTGATAGGCTAAAGGGTGTTTATTTTTGATACTTTAGATACCGGTGCCTTCAAATTGGCATGGCAAGACTTTGCATAGATGCTAAAAAACCAAAATTTTCTTGCCACTTCTGGCGATGACCAAGGATGGTCTCAGCAGGAGCTAGCTACCGTTCTTATTTAATGCTGAAGAAAAATGTAGAAATGGATAACGGTCGGAATTATAGTTCTATGGCACCCAAAGCCCTTCATTCAAACGTGCTTCTTTTCCACATTTTTTCCCGCTTGTCCCGGCTCTGCAGCCTTCACATGTTCCTTGGTTGCTCCAATTTGAAGGTTTCCCCTCAGTGGCATACATGGAAGATACTTGTCTAAACATTAATACCTATTGGGCAGCATGAGTGGATTTATTTTTAAGCTCAGGGCAAACATTGGCATTAATCTGGCTTTCCTCATACACCCCCCCCCCCATCAATAAATCGTGAGTGCGAGTAAGGCTAACACAATGGTCAAATTGTGATTTCAAGTTTTGTTACCTGTTTGAGTGCGTTGCAAAAGAATTTTGGAGATGTATAAATGTAAAAGATTGGATTTCACTCTTTGACGATTGACTACAGTGATCACTCTCTGTTTTGAGTGGAATTCCACTCACCTCGGGGTGGTACTTTACTCATTTGGAGTGAATTACCACTCCGGATAGAGTGAAATTTCCACTCGAAGAAAGAGTGGTCACTGTAGACAATCGTCAAAGAGTGAAATTCACTCTTTTACATTTAGAGAGAATAGATTGTTGTCCCTAGACCCCACCGGGGACCCACAGTAGGCTTCTTAGGGTCTAACGCCTACAGGAGAGCGCTGCGCCTACAGTGACGTCCAGTCCTTTAATTTGGTGTGCCCCTCCGGTGGACCGCTTTGCCCCTCAGCTTCACTTCGAAAAGTCTGGCGACGCCACTGCAAGCGTAAAATATATTTTGCGGGGATTTTTGTTTTAGTGTGAAGTGTCTTACTTTGCGCGCACTTACTGTAAGTAGCTGAGATTTCTGTAAAATAACTAGTGGCCTCAATTGTCTCATCAGGCTATTACTTTCTTTAAGGCATCTTGAGCAGAAAATCCACTAAAACCAATCCATTCTCCTACCCACTACTACCCCAGTCAACTTGAACCACGATTAGTGTGATTTAGTACTTAAAATTTAAAGGTATAGGCTAATCAGTTAAAATCTTTTTGCCCTGTTTATTGTCAATACCTTTTGTAGATGAATGGAAGGTTCATTCTGATAACAACAGTAAGTACCCCACTGGTTCGGAAGATTCAATGCCTCTAGACCTCAAAGAACCTGTTCATCCTCACCATTAAGCTGGACCATAGATTGCTCGATGACCAGGGAAACGCTTGGCGCTCCAGCAGCACCATTGCAAAATGTAATAGAATATTAGGCCAACATCCTGTTTGCAATTATGGTTAGGCAAATTATTTTATATCTTTTCATATTACACTTACAAGACGCATGAAGTGTATACAGGAATAGTCCAGAATAGCCGTACAAGCCCTTTAATAGAGCATCCAGTGAGGCTCGCTTCGATAGCATTCGTGGGAAACACCTTACGAGAAATGAACCGTTCGCTGAAAATTATTGTCAGTTTTTCGACAGACCCCCATGGTCCTGTGTATGGGGTTATGAACTACCCGCAATAACAGCAATTAATTGATATAGTTTACCTGAACCTCAACAGTAGGCCTAATTAAAACTTGTTTTTAAAGGGTCCATAATCCCTTTATATCTTAAAATATATGGCACCATTTGGCATCTAAGTGCTAGTTTTTGCTCAAAATTTTATAACAGAAAGTAGGTTCCCCCGGGGCGCCGATAGAGTTTCAAAAGTGGGGGAGGAGGGAAAAACTACTAGTTTGTTGATTTGTTTAATAATAGTGAAGGTGTATTTATAAAGTGATCGTAAACACTAACGGTGCTTGGACTGAAAACATAGGCTTACAAGGCGGCTTCCCAATAGTTTATAACCAAAGTGGAAGGTTAATATATCGTAACACGGTAAGTGATTGAAATGAAATTGGCATGCCATCACTGCAATGTAAAACCCGATGCATGTCTATATATAATGTGTACATCGATATGTTGAACACGCGGGCAAGTTGTTACAGCCCTCCAAATCAAATTGAGCTTCTACGCCCATGATTATGACTTATGAAAAGTTAAAGCCTGGCAGCGAAAAGTGGGGGGGACATTCTGTATTACTTCCCCCCGATCAAAAAGGGGAGGGGACATGTTCCCCCTGTTCCCCAAGGATCGACGCCCATGGGTTCCACTAAAACCTATCGCACCGAGACAGCCCTTTAGTTTTAAGTCAAGCGTTCAAACCTCGCAAAGCAAAACTGCACACCCTATTACATCAGTAGCAAAGGTGCTATTTCAAGATAGTAATATGCAGCAGTTTTTGACCTTGCCCTTGTACAGGCATTGCCTTGCTATACGCCACTGCGTATAGCGCTTTCCATCATCTGTGTTTCCCACGCAAATGCCCTTCTATTACAAACTAGACCGAAATGTTGTTTGTCGCATAGGTAAGGAATGAATATTTTGCTTAATCTGCTTTGAAATCCCTAAAATTTAAATACTGTGAACTATTTTCCATGATCACGGTAAGGAAACAGTTACATCAGTAGATTATCAAAGACTGAATTTCCTCATTATAGGTACTTACGCTATTTGCGGGAACCTGCTCAACAAGCTCGTAATTTAATTCCTCGAAATAAATTTTAACTCTCACCAGATTCTTTCTAAAATTAAAAACAACATTAAGTACATTTCATAAGACATCAATATAACAAAACGAAGTATTGTGATGCAATCAGTTTAAATACTGTTTGAAGTCTGTATTTTATTCAGGTATAAATCCCAGTTAATGTGGTTTGACTCCATCTTTCCGATTCTCTAGCCAGAAGAATACCGAATCCAAAGGGAACATACTGTTCCCAAAGTCCCTTCGACCCTCTGGCGAAGAGCCAAATATCGAAACTTAATTAATATTACTTCCGAAGAGGTTCTTCTCCGAAAAGGAGCTACATCCTCAAGGACTTTATGACAGAACATGGCTAACCTATTAACCAAACGCAAGGTTTGTACTGTTCTCAAGTTATAACATGCGCTAGTTCGATCTGATTGTAAGCTCTTGGAACTAAATGAGAGAGGTATGCCATTCGTCATATAACTTTTGTTGTGTGAACAATTATAAGAAGAGTTCACTTCAGTTCATTTATTCGTTTTTGTACTTCAAGTGCAGTCAGTTTCTACTTATCATAATTACAAAACAATTAGAAGTGAAAGGAAATGTAGTTCCTTTTCTTAAGGTCACAACAGCGAAAGTTGACTTCTCATGTAGGTGACAACCTCAAAGTAATTAACTACAAGGAAATACGCATACCCAGGGACAATACACGTATAACCTACCAACTCGATGTCCATTTCAAGCAAGACTTGTCTGGAAAAAGGAACATGAACTTATCGCAATTCTTGTACACTAAGAGTCAAAGGGCTTTAGCAAAAAGACCTCATGCTTTGACGTCAGGGCAACGGCTAAGACTTTGTAGGCGCGTAGTGGACTTACGGGTGTATCCGACAGCAGACAAAGCAGCTGTCTGCATTTGTTACTGTAAATTTCAAGGATACGCCCTTGTCGTCATCGTGGGGCGCCCTTTCTGCTTTGTGACTTGATATGCGTAAGGTCTATTCATTCTGAAGTGATGAAATGTAAAAGTGTCAAAAAAGTATCAATCCGTACCCACTCATTTATAACATGTATTATTGTGTTTCATCTCCAAACCCAATATGATAAGTCCTGGGAGAATCTACTATTTAAAAGCTTTTTCCAAATGGTGGAAAACGCATGCAACACAATATGCAGTTTTGCTAGCCTAATATAGGCAAGATATATCAACAATCAAGAGCACTCAACAACCACACACAACTAATATTTATATAGTTCCATTACAATAGACTGATAACCTTTGCAAGGGGGTTCCACAAATCATGAGCTACTGAAAATTTACACATATATTCTTCCAAAAAGAAAATCTCCAAAACAGATGATGGAGCGATAGAAAATTTTAAAGTAATATTTAGAGCGGGCGTGCGTCAATTGAGCTTATACTACAATATCAAGAGGCTATTTGCACATAATTTGGTCTCGTTAATGCCCCAAAGAGGGTTTCTCTTCACAAAGGAAGACAGTCACACCCTATTTTTTTTTGAAGAACAAAAATAGTGTGAGGCTATTTTTCTTTGTGAAGGGGAACAAAAATAGTCAAACACTATCATCAATCAAATCCTCTCCTTATGAGAAAAGAACAAAGACAAATTAATTTGTGCTCAGACAAAATTACCGTTTTAGAAGACACTGTTTCTTTCGAAATATCTTGAAATATCTTGCAATCTTAACCGTTTTGCCCTACCCAATGAAATGCATACGCTATCAAAGGTAGATAAGAAAACGTTTTGAGGTGTGAGAGTGTAGGAGGTGTTGTGATTACCGTTTTTTGTATTGCTATTATTTACTTTAATAATTCTTTTGTATACTGTAAGAATGCCAAAGAAATGCTAGGACCTTCTCTCTTACTCCGTGCACACCATATTTGTATTATCATTTTCATCTTACGTCATGTGAGAAACAAGTCAATGCAATAATTTTTCTCGAATTTTGTACAAGGCCCCAAACTCTATGTACCACATCTTAAAAACGTAGGTCTACCCCTTAAAGTTACATGTGTACTGAAAATGTCCAATTGCATAAAAATTTGAAAACTGGCCCTTTAACCCACTGTCTACTGAAATGCTGCTGCTTTACGCTATTGAACACTCTCTTGAAGCAGATATAAAGAACTCTGACACTGGGAAGCGAATGGTCCACTCTAGTTACGTTATGTTTAAGCTTACGTTTCAAACAAGTGTACTCTCAAATGTGCCTTCAACGCCACTGATATCTAAATTACGGCAGTTCTAATAAAAAGCTGGTTTTCAAATGGTTGTGCATCCTACAGCTATGACTCTTCATGTTCCCTTTCTTAGACCCAGTTTGTTACTGAAGCTAGATTTAAAGTTTCGAGTCTCTGAGCCGCCTATTCAAACATGTAAATTGTTTTGTAAATTGTTGTATTTCTATTCAAATTTGATTGGCGTTGCACAGTCATAATGGAAATATCTACTAAATTTGATCAACGAAATGGAGTAAGAAGCAAAGCCCACGTGAAGCCTCCCATAACCCTTCCCGCACGTTCAGTGTGTGACCAAGTCTAACTTTTGACATTAAACTGAGCATTAGTAGACAAATACTAGTGTCTAAAACACAGGGTATGCGTTATCTGATCTGCTCTCTAACATATGAAGTTTTCAAATATGCCGTAGAACACGTGTTAATGGAGCTGCTCAGAATACATTTTTGAACGACTGGAATAGGGCAAGGAATAGAATAGTAATGACTTATTTAATCAATATACACCATATTTGAGGTGGGGTCATCATCTTCATCTTCTCAACTATCAGATGGTGCCAGACATGCAAAATGCTGCCCATGTTCCTCATTAAAAGCCGCTTACCTCGCAGTTTGTGTATCGTCCAAAAGATTTGCCGCTGTTTTATTTTCAGTCTGGAGCTTTTCTCGTAAGTGTTGCTGTAAAACGATAAACAAGTTCTCTCATAATCCATGGTGTTATATTATTTTGCCATTTTGCGGTGTGAGGATTTTGACCATGTTAACACTTGTAATCCGTGAGGCTCATTCATATTTTAGCATTGTTTTAAGTAATGACTGCCCATATTTCTTACTTTTAAATGTTAAAGCTTTGAAAGGCATTCTGAACTTTGCATTGTTCGCACTACTGCGGCAAGTAATTGGCTGTCGTACCAGATGGGGGTGGGAGTGTACATGGCTACGGGCACGAAGGATTTCCCGTTGTCGGAAGTCTTGATAGACAATACACCTCTACTTGTTCTCAGGAAATTATAATTACACTTAAAGTCTGATCAATTTAAGTGGAGTGCAAAAGTATCTTCCTTAAGAAAAACGTTTTACTTTTTTACATAATCGTATGCCAACAAGTCCTCACTCTTCAAAAGTCACAAGATACTCAGTAATTCTTTAATTATTAATTGTGACGAATACAGAAAGTTTCTACATGATACATTGTACATATTTCGTTGAAAAAAAACTCACTTGATAATATTTTGATGGCCATTCTGATGAACTTGATCGGCTGTTGTAGATAATTTCGCTACGACGCAAAAATTAAAGGCTTTAGTTACTTCCTACAAAATAATTCTTTGTTTGAGAAAAATCATTCATTCTACAGTCAGGGAGATTGTCCCGTTTGGAAGAAATTCAAAATCTTCCAAAATTGGGGAAGTTAAGTTATGCAACGGAATGTGGAGGTTTGCTAGCCTAACAAAGACAAAGCTTAGCTAGCAAGAACGAAAACGGGGTTGTTAACCACCGATTAGGAGGACGTACCTTTACTGTAGCTGTGACAATACACCTACCGAATAAACATTTTATTGCATTACATTAGACCAGGCAAGCGGGTTCCAAACCCAATTTCCCACTGACAGTGTACACAAAGAACGCCTGGAATTCTGGGTAAAATGAAAGGAATGGCGGCGCCCATGACCAATTTTTCATCCGATTAAGAGAAATTCGATTCTCAAAAAGGGAGAATCTCCAAAATTGTTCTAAGTCACTTATAATTTCAAGGTACAACCACGGTGTTTGGAAAACGTAGGAAATACGGACCTTTTTAATTTCAATTAACTGTGGTTAGAGAACGTTCCGGGGATATGCACCCAAAACTCGGTTGATGAAACTTGAATGTCCTTTAAGCAAGTCACTTCAAATTTCATGAGTTATTCCAATATCAAGGGAAAAATTCTATTGACACCTGTTGTACAAGGTAACTGGAAACAATTGTCAACGTGGTTCAACAGGATTTAAATTAGAACGAATGGGAACGTTTAAATGTTATTGGCACTACCTGCTCTTATGTTGACTCCAAGGGATAAACGGTAGGTTCACAGTTCAAACTACACTTGTTCAAACCTGTAGCCATTTCAAATGAGGCCACGAGGAATCTTTTATCTACACACTTCGTTTTGCAGTATTTTTAGCTTAGCGTTTTGTACCATGGGTCATGACCCAGTTATTTCAACATCCTGGTGGAACCCGGGCGGCAAAGTCAAAGGAACCTCTAGTGCATTCACGAACTGTGTGCACTAAATGAAACTAATATTCACAATATTCTAATATCATGGACCAGAGGTGTATCCAGGATTTTACAAAGGGAAGGGGAAGTCCTAAACTCTGTGAGGGCAAAGTTCTAAGCTATGCCAGTGTCAAATTTAGGAAGTATCGATAATGCCGGGGATGAGAAGGGGACTTGGAAAATTTCAAAGTAGACACTTTCCAATGGTGTTTTCTACCATCTAGCATTCGAAATTTGCAAAATTATATATATATATATATAT
>WURT03616424.1:0-20343 GCA_009936505.3 Holothuria glaberrima
ACAGTATATATATCGTATGCTTATCGTAGTTTAGAGACCATGCAGTAAAGCATAAACGTAATTTAGAATCTAAAGGTGGGTCGACACCAACACCGAAACCTGCTGCGTTTTGCGGGAGGGACGCGAAATTTGTAATCTCAAAACTAATAAGGGTGATTTTCTAAATTTTCATTGAATATAATTGCCCTTATTAGTTTTAAGAAAAAAAATACGTCCAACGCAAAACAGCAGATTTCGGTTTTGGTGTGAACGCACCTTTACAGCACTAATACATTGAACTCTGTAGTAGGCTATTGTACGGTTTCAAGCATAACCCCATGGTGCTTAGTTTGGCCATCATCATATACGACACATCGCATCAGTTCTGCTACTTTGTGGTTCAAATTGTTTTACACCCAAATGTAGATTTTAGTATTCAACCTTCAGTTCGCTATGATGTCGATTAGCAACATGAATTGCATAAAAAGCGTGCGGCTCATTCGATTATTATATGAACGTTCTACTTACCAAATTCTTTTTGTTGGCTGACAAAGTTTTTCACTTTTCGTTTACGTTCTTCCTCTTTTCCCTTTTCCCAAACCAAAGCTTTGGCAATGAGATAGTCTGGTTTCTTCGTCGGTAGTTTAAAATCTTCCCTTGCGGGTCGTACCGTTACCTCGGTAGACTGGTAACTCCCATCGCTCATTTTGCTGTACTTTTTCACTGAACTCACTTGCGGAATGTCGTTCTCGGGAATCTTGAAACGTCTGTTAGCGATCCCTACGTGATATTTTTGCATGTCTTCTGCAAGCTCAATTCTTTTTTGTCTTTCTGTAATACTGTCCGTTATTTCGCATGAAGATTTGCTTTCCTTGTTTTGCGGGGACTTCGCTTGTTGACTTTCCGAAGAATTAATGGGGGGTAAAACTTTCACTGTCTTGGTATCAAATTGCGTAGTTCCACTATTCGAAGACTGTGGTCTTGCTTCAAAATCAGTTCTTTCTATGGGTGGCAATACCGTGGCTTTGTGTCTATCCATTTGATCGTCAGAGAATTTCTTTTCTCCTGACAAGAGAGAATTTTCAAGGAACACGGCATCAATTGCTGAATCTACACAATGAACAGCGGGATTCGTGGCTGTACTAACCGGCAAAGCAAGTGATCGAGAGATTGGCCTGAGAGAAGTAATTGACGAACTTATACCACTTTCTGACTGACTGGGCAAAGAGCTGTTTATATCTATTGCGCTGTCCCAGCTTTCATTGTTAAACTCCACGTCCTCTTTATCACTGTTTGTCTCCTCTCTAATTTCATTCAAAGTGCCAATAGATTGAAATTTCGTGACGTTAGCCCTCTTTCTTTTCTGGGTTTGCCGTTTAATACTCAAGCTAAGTTCCAAACTCCTCTTCATTGCTTCTTCCCTGTCCTTTGTAGCTTGCTCTCTCAACCTCTGCTGAAGCTCTTTTTGTCTCTTGATTCGTTTTTGCCTCTGAATCTTTCGTTTTTCATTTTGTACTTTGATAAGATTTTGAAATGACGTTTGTTGCATTCGACTAAGTTTGTTAACAGCAACAGTCTGTTCCCTAAACCAATGGTCCAGTTGTTTCTGGAGGGCTACTTGATAGGCATGGTTGTGGCATTTCACTTCGGATTTCATTTCTGAAGTTTTGCCCTTTCCACGTAATTCTCGGATGTCGTCTTTAAGCTGTAGTTGGCTAAAATTTCTCATGCTCACCATGCTTGTACTGTGGCTGGACACTTTTCATGTACTCCTGAAAAATTTATGAAACGAAGATAATGTCAGAACAAATTTGAAACACAAAGATGGCTACAGATTTTTTTCTTGCAAATGTCCCACAGAATCGTTAGATTCACAGTGATCAACTCAAAATTTGAAGAAAAGATACCACGATACGCTTAGTCGATCTATGGAAAAAGGACAATAATATGAAGATCCCTTCCATAAGTCCCATACTAGATCTTCGTTACCAAACAGTGCGCTCATCGATAATTATCTTAGTCCCTGATTTCACGCTAAAGGAAGAAAACACCCGCACTTCGAACTAGTGTTAGGTTTGGTTCGTTCTTGAAAAGATAATGCTAAAAGGTCAACCAGTGTCTTTTAACCAATATTATTAGGTACCTCTGACATCGAAAAACACAATTAACGAGCAGTTACCTTCATCTTAGATAAAGTTTCACCATAAGCAGAAAAACAAACGTGTCCTAATTCTACCAACGCAATTATTGAAAAATCGATCTTGATTCCTATCTTTAATTCCTGTTTGCCGACGCTACCGTTATCATGATTCAACAAGTAGTAAGGTCTATGTTCCATGCATGCTCTTAATTAAAGGTACACAGCTCAGACTTAAATCAAGCCGTTTAATATGCCACACACACCACACGTGAAAAATGATTTGCTACAATCATCTCAAAACCCTGCAGGCCCAGCCACTTTAACGCTGCTTCACGCAATTAGGTCTGTGACGTAAACACTATTCAACTGTATCTGTTTATTATCCTAAAATAAACCGCAATTGGTCTAGTTGTATTTTAACCTGGTTTGTTGTGGAGTTTCTTACATATAATGGCCTGCATAATTGACATTATTGGTAAAAGTAACGCAGAATGATTATTGAAGTATAGGATAGAGGCGTGTATTTTTAGTGCAGTAAGGCTAGCTTACACTGTAAAAATATCTCCAAACTGTTGTAGAATTACAGAACAAAAGATTAAGTAATACAAACTGACAAAGAGGAAACGGAAAAAGCACTGTTAAGTTTTGGAGACAAATTGACAGCACTTTTCCGTTTTCCTTATGTATTTCTCTATTTTTTGTTCTGTAAATATACAGAAACTTTTTGCAGTGTAAAGTGGTAGACGCATGTGCCTACGAAAATGAGGGCACACAAAGTTCACATTTATGAGAAGGACTTTGCACGCCCAATCGATTTATTCCAGTCAAACTATACCCACGTGGATAATTTAATTGTTTCAAAGATTTCCAGTGGGGCTATCAGCAAATGGGCGTCAGTCATGATTGGGCCTTATCGTTTCAGGAGGAAGTTCAAATACTGGAGCAGAGCCACTTTTTCATTCCTGAACTTACCAGTGGGGAGATTTGTAACGGATTGCTCCACAATACTGTGCATAGTCAATGACAAGGTTAAAGGACACAACCAACTTGATTACTTTTTCGTGCAGTAAGCAGGGCACCGATCGCTTTTCAAATCAAATCCAATAGGGTGCATGTGTCAGTGGCGGAGCAAGGGAATTCGGTCAGAGGGGGAGAATAGCCTGTGGGGGCGCTTTAAAAATAAATAGATAGACTATAGCCTATGTCTCAATACTGTAAAAACCTAAAAATGGCGTCGACGGGTGATTTCAGTCCGTGGGGGGGGGGGGGAGCGCTCATTGACTATATGGACGAACTTCTGTTCTTCAAAAGGGTCGTGCAGCCCATCTCGCGCTGCCAGTGAAAACCTGAAGCTTCTTTCAAAAGAGGTGAAAACTTCGTTAATGTTAAGACCAATGATTTATTTCGTACTCCAAACATATAACGCCATACAAAACGTATTAAGAACTTTTTAACCTGTGCATAAGACATATTGATCACTTGATATGATTAATAGTGTTTTATAGAGACTTGATTAGTGTTACCACAATTTCCCCCTCCCAAACTGACTCCGAATCAAAATGTGGATGTTATGAAATAGTGCAAAACTTGTTAAGGACATACTGTAGTTTACAATTACACATGACAACAAGGTCGGTTACCACATACCAGTCGTAAACAGAATGATTTTGTTGTCTCGATTTGCACGAACTGCGCATCAGTATCATCCTTCAGCAAAGATACCTCAAACACCAAACTGATGCCCCAAAATCATCTTTCGAGGGCTTTGTCCCCGGTCCACCACCAAAGGATTGTTTCCAAAAATCTACAATGGTCCTGAGGCGGGCCCCTTGACCCTACGCCCAAACCCTTTACGGTCCGACTGTACTCCTACCCTCACTGAGTCATGGTGGTCTGAAACCTCATGCAGGACAAAATCCTGGCTATTCGCCTGGTCAGTTCTGTGAAAAGTGATTTTTGATGACACCGTGATAGCTATAGAGAGCGAAAGGTACGATAACGGCACATACACTGATCCACCACTCCTAATCACGTTGTCATAGTTTAAATCTCTTTCCATCCTACTTCAGCTTACGTTACCAATAACTTCCAACAGACAGCTCATGGAGCAACCACTGGCAGTACTTAAATCCCTACAAGATGGCGTCCCACCCACTTACTATCACAGATAATATATAGATAGGCCTACGAAACTCAAAATGCAGAATAACTCCTCGAAAATATCAGGGGAAGAGTGTGATTACTGTTCAGACGCTTTGGCAATAAACAGATAAGTAAATTTGATAGGCAAAGATTACTGCTTCTTAGTTCGGGACACTGTTAAATATAGCATGGCATTACTCTTCAATATACTCTATTTACCCATGAAGAACTGTACTTCTTCACGCAAAACCTCTAGAAGTAATACTTAATGACTAACTTGAAGTTCAAAGACTTATTTATAGTTTAGTTACCATGGGTAGATTTACATGTGCGATGCATGATTCCGGCCTTACACGCTATTAAAACGGACGCTGTATTTTTTTTTTTTTTTTTTTTTTTTTGAGCGCGTGGCATTGATAAACACACAGAGAGAAATATGTTCTTCGCGTATATCACGCACATGCGAGCCAATCAATTCTAACAACGACATTTTTTGTAATAGCCTACGTGCTTATTCTTTTCAGCAAATTGTCGAATAGAACAGAGCGCACGTCATAGTGACTCTCCCGCCCTAGTACATGCATATCCATGATGAGTCACTTTCCAGAGTTGTTGACTCGAGTCTCTGCATTGGATTCGAGTCCGACACCAGTCGCATTTTCTCTTGACTTGATGAAAAATAAAAATTATTTAAAAATGCAAACTCAAGCTTTCCTTTATGCATTCAACATTGTATTGTGCCACGGGTAGAAAGGCAGGTCAACAGAGAAAAAAGTAAAGCTGTATTGTGCAGCACATAGTGAAGCAACCATTCAAACGCGTATACCTCGCAAGGCCCTAATAAGAAGCACACGTTACGTTTTGTTAGTGTACATCACTGCTGCCCAACCATTTTCGGCTCATCGCCCCTTGCACAGTCAAATGATGTTGAGCAAACTCCCTCCCCTCGTGTCTACAAAATATGAATGGAACTAAAGAACGTCCCATGTATATAAAACATGAGTGACAAGAAAATAGTGTCACGTGGTATGATAAAGGGTATATACGGTCTTAGTTTGTATGGATTAACAGAATAAAGGAATTGTGATGACAAAGCTCGAACTCACGATCTCCGAAGGAGTGATGACTTGATGGTGTGAAAGGGTAATCCTCAAGAAAATATCCCAATAAAACGCTGTTAAATTCCTTCCTGGTGTCTGACAATCAAGATTATGACAATTTTTCAATGAAATCTTGTTGTATTATGCAGTGTGACCTCTGCAATTCCGGAGTAGGGTAGACAGTAATGGTTATTCATCAGTCAAACGGATAAGACATGGGGTCTTAGGTCATCCCAAGAAAACCGTTTATCATAGAAAACGATTCGATTCAATTTGCTGCCATCTATCAATCAAAATAATTCATGAACTTTGCAGAGCACCTTAAGTTGGAGTAGTGTTTATTTAACTCATTTTATCCCATTTTACAGGGCCGTATCCTGGGGGGCAACGGCACTAAATAACTATTCTTAACATGTAATCATTTCAAAGCCTTGCCAAAGACAACACCAATTTATTTCAAGTCCTCCCCTTTGGCCCCCTCCTTAGCCCCCCCTCGCCTTGGCGCGGATCCACCCAGGTGTAAACTGTCCTTCGTAGGCATAGGCGTAGGAAACTGTTCGAGACTGAGGCTGAATCTTGTTTCGGATCACCGTCCTGGCGAAGGGGTCTAAGGGGAGGAGGCGTCCCCTCCCTTTTGGAAAATTTTGGGATATTTGAGGGTCCTTAGATGCAATTTGGTGCATCATTTTTGGACAAATTTTAAGGTAAATTACTGCAAATTTTTGACATTTTTTACAGAGGAGACAAGTAAGGGTTTTTCGTCCTTGGATCTATGGGAGCGGAAGCATAGTTCCCCCAACATTTTTGACTGGGGGCTTTGGCCCCTCCCCTCCCCTCCCCAACCCCGCTTCCTAAGCCTTTGTGGGTAGGTCACTGGATGTTGTCAAGAACTTCCCCCTTGCTAATCTGCAGGGCTCACTGGGAATATCTTGAATATTGTGAATACAATAGAATTCATCAGTCTTCAAAAAGAAGTTTCAACCACAGACTTCTTTTGATTAAAGTTAATTTTCAAGGTGTGCCTCTCGATCTCCGGTATTCTTAAGACTGTATGTAGGAACTACGGGCTGTTTTACAGGCTTATTATATATTTTTTGAAAATAATGTTTTGTGTCTTGATTTGACTCAAAGAACCAGAAAGCCCACAGGCTTAGTGATACCTTGCCAAAAAAGGGATACTTTGTCACACAGAGGTTCATCCCTTAAATTTATACTTCTTTACTACATTATTTTTACAAAGCATTCACAATTTGATCCCTGCTGACCTCACATGACCTTTGAACCCCACCAAAACTTAAATAACAAAAAAGTTGATTAAACATGTTTGAGAAGATCCTTATCTGTGCTTCTTCCCTTGTAATGTCACGCTTACAAAGTTTCAGTTTTTGAACTCTGGTGACCTCAAATGACTTGTGACCTCCACCAAAACAAACCAAAACAAAATGGTTCCTCCTCTCAATATGACAAATCTATATACAAAGTATGAATAGCTTTTATCCTTCCCATCTTCATATGACATGTTGATATATAGACTGTTTTTAGTCTTTGACCTCCAGTAACCTCAAATGACCTATGACCTTCACCAAAAGCAATAAGGATCTTCCTCTAAACATGACAAACCTATACACCATATAAACACTATCCATCATTGCTATCTTGAGATTTCGTATTTAAAGGCCCTTTACAAAAATTTTGCAGTTTAACCTCCGGTGACCTCAAATGATCTTTGACCACCAAAGACAATAGGGTTCTTCCTCTCAACACGACAAATCTGTATATATATTAAATATGAAAGTGTCTGTTACTGCTATCTTGAGATATCGTGATTACAAGCCATTAACAAGGTTTTCGCAGTTTAAACTCAGTGACCTCAGATGACCTTTGAACTTTACCAAAACCGATAGGATTCTTTCTGTCAACATGACATATCTATATACCAAGTATGAAGAGTGTCAATCATTCCTATCTTTAGATATCGCGATTTCAAGGTTTTCCTCTTTGACCTCTGGTGACCTCAAATGACTTTTGACCTCTTCCAAATTTAAAGGGTTCTTCCTCTCAACAGGACAAATCTTTATATTAAATATGAAAGTGACTATCATTGCTATCTCGAGATATCGTGATTTCAAGCCATTAACAAGGTTTTCGCAGTTCAACCTCAGTAACCTCAGATGACCTTTGACCTCTTAACATGACAAATCTATATACCTAATATGAAAAGCGTCGGTCATTCCTATCTTGAGATATCGCGATTACATGGTTTTCGGCCTTTGACCTCTGTTGACTTCAGATGAACTTCGACCTCCCCAAAAACAATATGGTTCTTTTCTTATCATGACAAATCTATAAACCAGATATGAAAAGTGTCCATCATTCCTATCTTGAGATATCGCGATTACTATAAGCGTCACAAACGCAAACACACATACACACGACATCACCATCGCATGGATTCCTTGCCTGCCTTTGGCAAGGAATCAAAAAGGACTTGTTACTTTACTTCAAGGTAAATGACTTGGGACTTGACTCCAAAAGGAAATGACTTGGTTACAACTCTGTCACTTTCCATAACAGAGTATGTAGTTTGATATCTATTTTGCAATAACCTTCCTCCTCTTACACTCGATCGTTTACTTTACCTTGTTTGTTGATTCTCAGTTTTAAAGTGTATCCAAAGTCTAAAATTTCAAAATTATGTGTTACAAAACTTGAAAAATGTATCCAAATGGTTCAAATCCCATCGCAGCTTCACAGGGCATTCCTGAACTGAGATATAAAATGTTGAAGCTTATTCTATTGGTAGATTGCACAATAATTTGTGACGTAGGCGTAGGAAGCTGTTAAAGACTGGGGCTGAACCTTGTTTCGGATCGTCGTCCTGGGGAGGGGTCTGAAGGGAGGGGTGTCTCCTTCCCCTCTAGAAATTTTTTTGATATTTTAGGGTCCTTAGATGCAATTTGGTGCATCATTTTGGAAAACTTTTAAGAAAAATTAATGCACATTTTTGACATTTCTTAGTCCTTTGGAAAATTTTTTTGATATTTTAGGGTCCTAACTTGCAATTTGGTGCATCATTTTGGAAAAATTCTAAGGTAAATCAATGCGATTTTTTACCTTTCTTACTCCTTTGGAAAATTTTGATATTTGCGGGTCCTTAGATTCAATTTGGTGCATCATTTTGAAAGAATTTTTAAGTAAATTACTGCATACTTTTGACATTCTTCAGCTCTTTGGAAAATTTTTTGATATTTGAGGATCCTTAGATGCAATCTGGTGCATCATTTTGGACATTATTCTAAGGTAAATTACTGCAAAATTTCCTCTTTTCTTAGCCCCTTGAAAATTTTTTTGATATTTGTGGGCCCTTAGATGAAATTTGGTTCATTATTATGAACAAATTTTAAGGTGAATTACAACACATTTTTGACATTCTTTAGCCCTTTGGAAAATTTTGATATTTGAGGGTCCTTAGATGCAATATGGTGCATAATTTTGGACATTATTCTAAGGTAAATTACTAAAATTTTTATAGTTTTCTTAGCCCCTTGAAAAATTTTTGATATTTGTGGGCCCTTAGATGAAATTTGGTGCATTATTTTGGACAAATTTCAAGGTACATTATTGCACATTTTTGAAATTTCTTAGTCCTTTGGAAAATTTTTGATATTTTAGGGTCCTGAAATGCAATCTGGTGCATTATTTTGGACAAATTCTAAGGTAAATTACTGCAAATTTTTTCATTTTTCTTAGCCCCTTGAAAATTTGTTTGATATTTGTGGGCCCTTAGATGAAATTTGGTGCATTATTTTGGACAAATTTTAAGGTACATTATTGCACATTTTTGAAATTTCTTAGTCCTTTGCAAAATTTTTTTGATATTTTAGGGTCCGGAAATGCAATCTGGTGCATTATGTTGGACAAATTCTAAGGTAAATTACTGCAATTTTTTCATTTCTTACAGAAGAGACAAATAACGGGTTTTCGTGCTTGGATAGTGGGGGGGAGGCTAAAGCATACTTCAGCCCCCCACAAATTTCGCTGGGGGCTGTCGACCCAGCCCCCTGCTTCCTACGCCCTTGATTTGTGATGTCATTCTTCTCTACTACTCAAATTACAGTCTTTATTTTTTTTAAAGCCACTGGCCACTACACCTGGTGCCAAAATGTAATTACTATCTTAATGTTTTAGGGTGACTTGGCCTCTCCCTATATTATGCTATGCAAGGGAACAGTTAATATTTCGAGATCATGTAAACATCTTAATTTCAAAAGGAAACAGAAGCAGGGTGATGTGATATAAGGAATCACAAATTATTGCGCAGTCGACTATTTCAAATTAAGTGAAAAATTTCAACATATTGTATCTTAGCAACGGAGTAAGCCATGAAAGCGAATAAACATTCATTGTAGCTCTAGACTTTAATTCCACTTTAACACGGTAAAACAAATGGTGACTCATATGAATGAGGTGGAGAAATTGTTTGACTTCAAGGGCAATTCTTGTCATCCCACACAGTTTCAATTCTCCCAACTATGTAACTTGTAGCTCCTCCCATAACTGTATAAAACTCCTCTATGTGCAGACACAAACCTATTTTATTATTTCAAGGTCGTTCCTGGTGAGCATGCAAGGCTATAATGTGTAACCCAAGCACCCTCTGCATTGTGAGGATTGCAAGCTACTGTGCATCTTTTGAATTTTCAAACTTTGCTGTCAATCAAAGAGCAATGACCAACTGAGAATTTTGATACCCCTACACTAAAAATCATACTCTGGGGTAACGAGTGTATGGCTTTAAGTTTGGTTGTACATAGTATGGACGGTAGAGATTATACAGGCATACGTTACAAATAAAGGCGAAATGTATCTGAATAGTCTAAAGATATTCTGTCCTTCATTTTGATAATAACCCAAAACAAGTACTCTTAACAAGTGGTGCTACTTATCATATGTGTAACTCCTGACGATTTTGACAAAGTATGATCCAAACATGTTCAAAATTCGCAGGGATGAATTAGTGTAGGGTTGCCAATTTCAATCGACATTTTACTGCCAAAGTCTCGCCAAAATGCTGAATCGTCAGTTTCACCGTCAATTTAAAGGAAAGGTCATATCACACATGTATGTCTGCATTTCGTCATATTGTTTTTTTTTCCCGGGGGGTATGTTTACGCTACTTTAACTACAGAATTTGGGAATTTGGCAGGGAAAATTCTAGTTGGCAAACATGTGTCAGTGCTCTTTTTCTGTGACTTACTATAAGGTACAAACTAAAAGCCTATTTTGGTGGTACTCCCAGCATTTTCAAATTTACCGGTGTCAACGTTTCGGTACTCATAATTGAACCCAGAGGCTGCATACCGATATTTGCCTTCCCATTATCCCCATTTCAGAAATTCTGAATACACATCTGCTACATATATTTGACCCCTGCACAGAACCACTCTCTACATTGAAAAATTACCGTTCCCTAAACGGCCTCGTGTTGAAAGTGCAGCCAATGTGATCATTGTAGATTACATCCGATTGGCACATTTCAGCTTAATCCTATTTAATTATCCCATGGCACGTTCCTTTATCCTGTAAATACATCACAATTCATCTTTAATTTCATGGTCTGTATGTGTATACATCACCAACCCCCTCCCCCTTCACAGCACACCCGAGTAATGTAAACCCAAGTCGGGGTTACGACTTTCTTAAATTTTGCAGTTACTCAATCCATCAGTTACAAGGATGAGTTGGCCGGGCTAGATACTACACTATCCTTCCCCTAGGTACATTCGAGGATCACATTGCAGCTACACCGCAAAACCTCTGTTAAGTTTCTACGTATTATTTCCATTGTGGTCATTCACAGCTCGTTAAACTTGGCTTCGTAAAGGTATGATTAAGTTTCCCCTCTCACAGAACCGGAAACACCTGTTTAATTGACCACATGTGGCTAATTCTTCCAGAAGAGGAAGGTTCGCTTTTGCCGCATGGGTGGTCAGGCATTGTGCACGCTAAGTGTTTTGATCAGACATAAAAATCTACAGTTAAGGATAGGAGTTATATGTAAGGAATCAAAGGTACTTGCTGAGAGTACACCCTGCATTAGCCGCTACACAGTGTTGGTTTCGCTTAATGGAAAATTTTGCCCTAGGCCGGTGCATAGGACAGGCGTAAGAGCCAGGAGTTGGGACTACAGTCCCCTCTCCCCTTAGATGAAGCAAACTAACTTCTCGGGTACTTTGTTTAGAATACCTAAGACCATTTTCTGGGGTCACACAGGTTTTTCCTCTGGGAATACAAGAGCTCAGCCTCAAAAAAATATGAATTAGGCTACACCTATGACTGTTTTCTGTTCGGAATTGAACTGTGGCGGCGACTCGTGGCTTAGAAGATAGTTTTTGTTGACAGGTGCGTCATGCTTAGTGACTTGGCAGCATTTTAAGTTGAAAATTACTTAATTTTACACCAGCTCCCAGGTTTTATACAAAGACTTAGCTGTTTTGGCATACTCCCTTGCTAGACGTTTAACTAGTAGGTGTGGTGATTTTAAAGTGAAATGCCGCTTTGGCATATATAAGATAATAAGTATGAGTCACCAACACTTAATACATACACGAAGGTCACAATGACAGATACTGTACCCGAAAAGTACACTGACATCAATCAATTACCTAGGTCTACAAATGCAATTCTACTTCAGTATTTTCTAGATACACTGCATACCTGTAATGTTAGCTTATCACGCTTGTGTGATACCACATTATGCCAGTATACACTAATTACGTTATAGGGATTCTCCGTTGTTAAATTTTATTACAGCCTAAGTCGTGTTTGCAAACATGATTGCCGGGCATTTTCAACATATACGGTATGTAAGAAACTAGTTAAGAAGGGGGAGGTCGGTCGGGGAGCCCTCTGAAACAAAATTTTGTACATTTTAGAGCAAAATATCGTTTCTCAGGGTAAAAGTCATATCATAATTGCTTGCCAATAAGGGAAATAATATACCTATACTGCTCCCCTTATTAAATGTATGCCCATACACCATGGTTGGAAGACGACTTATTTCTGCCTCGATGGGTATGAATTATTTGCAATCTAGTTTGATACAACACCCATTACTACCTCAATCGATAGACAATATCAATGAACACGTTCGCTCGGGACACACGTCCTTGCCAACGCCCAACAGAATCATGAAATATATACAAGGTAGGTGTGTTATGTGGAAATCTGGACATGAAAGGAATCAATCTCAGTATCGAAGAGCATACTGGAGACAAGCCTGTACGTAGGTGAAACTTTAAGCAAAATCTGCCTCGCATCTCCACCCTGCACTAAGTTCACGTTCATTTCCCGAAGAAGTGAGAAACTTAGATTCTGGCGAAACTAATGATTCCCATGAAGGAAAGACAATAAAACTTTGGTAAATCTGTCGCTTGAGATAAGCTAGAACGTAAATAATCCTTTAACCAGTTAACTAAGGTAAATATGATATGCACGGTGCCGTCGGAAGGTATTCTTAATTAGAGGCTGACTTGTGCATGTTGAAAAGATGGAGTGTAGTGTATAGAGGAAATTTTTGAAAAATGCCTCCCAGATTGCAGGAAATGGCCCCAAAAGTTAAAATGTTGATATATTTTTTGTTTACATTTATATAAGCTTGCCAAAATTTTGATTCAAATTTTATCCCATTTTTCGTAGAAAACTGACTAAAATTTCTAAATTGACGTCGCAAGTTGGGTTGATAAATTGAACCCATTTCCCCACCTCGTTAGGTAATCCCTTTGGGTAAGGAGGCAATGAGATTTAGTTACAGCCTAGATTATCCACTAAATTTAGGAAACGAAATATCTCCTACATTTTTAGGAGACCTTATGATGAAATTCCCCATTGATTGTAATTTTGAACAATACGTTCCCCCACCGTAATCGAATGTTTTAAATGGCAGATATATTAGTCATGGAGTGTGGAACTATTAAAGGGGATATGGCATCCCCTCCCCCCAAAAACAGTTGCTTGCAACTCTCTGAACAAACATATTTAGAAATATCCCCAGAGTTCTAAATACAGTTGATAACTCCACTTCGATTGACATTCATTCAAACAAAACAGTTTCACTCTGGATGGTCAACAATTAATTGTACAGTCAGCTGTATTCCTAATTTAGCTCCCACGCACCATGTTTGACAATATTGCCTCGAGCAATTTGAACACAGCGCAGGCTGCTATGGCTCTGGCTATAAGAGGTGTAATAAGACAGGATGTTCGGTTTGAATCTGAGGAGGAGCTAGAAGTTAACTGGTATAGTGTATTGCGTCTGTCTGGGGTGAGTTTAGAGTGCCTTTAATCATATGAATAATCGGCGGCGTAACAATGAGGCTGGGGTTCCGGCTTCTGAACCCAAAGGGCCCCTATCAGGATATCCATTTGCGTCACCATGGTTGGCGAGTTGGGGGCACTATAGAAGATGGTGCTTGAAGTCCACCCTAGATACATCTGGCCAGAAGGTCAGTGAAAATTGTGCAATTTTTGAAGAATTTTTTGTAAATTTGAAAAGGGCTTAGATGCAAAATGGTGCTATCTTTGAAAAATTTCCGAACTGACCATATATTAGCACTTTCATGATTAAGTGAATTCTTATTTTGGTTGACTGTAAGGGAAAGCTGTGGTGACTAAGTGAAGGTAACAATTCCTTTCCTTGGAAAAATTCTTGTTTAAGTAAAGTGGCATAGATGCAAAATGCAGGTATCTTAGGCAAATCTTTCAATTAGTAACGAGCACAGATATATCGCTATTTAGTAATATTTTGGCTGTGGTATGGCACTCGTTATAAAAATGTGTAACGACAAATGCATACTACGAATGTTGCCGAAAAAGCTACTCATGACATTATATTGCTCTAAGATTCTCTACTAATGCGGGATCCCTGAAAATTTCGGAGCTGTACATTTTTCGGAAAAGTGTTTTGGTTATAATACAGTATCATTGCCCCAATAATGGTTATAATATATGGAGTGTGTACCTTGATAAATGAGCGAGAAGCTCGTCGAATATTGCATTGAAAATAGTTCCCATAACAAAATTTGCGGGGAGACTTTGCACTGAGACACTTTTAATTCCTAACAAAATGCATCAGCCAATTAAAAGGCGAGTCTCCCGCTGGATTCCACTTCTTTGCATTCTTGCAATGCCCTGCTCCTCCATAATCATGGGCGGCGATCCTGGGGGATGGGGGTATATCCCGCCATTAAACTGGATGGGGGGGATACTGTACACTATATCCCCACCCCTCATGAAACCAACCAGGCAGATCCGAAAATCAGGAAACAGTACCTTTTTCTAGACTTTTTACAATAGGCCCATTTTTTTTAGGAAATACTTCTGACAGTTGTCATAGTATCACCTTGCAAAACCTGGAGAGGGCCATTTCCAGTGATCCGGGGATATTTTTGGCAAAATTTTCCACTCCCCGCGCCAACTGATCGTGGCGCTCCGCTTACATAGTGCCACTGACTATTTTCGGAAATCAGAATATTTTACCTTTTTCTAGACTTTTTACAATATGCCTTTTTTAGGAAATACTTCTGACAGTTGTCCTAGTATCACGCTGCAATGCCTGAAAAGGGCCATTTCTAGTGATGTGGGGGTATTTTTGGCCAAAATTCTCTACGCTTCGTGCCGACTGATCGTGGCGCTCCGCTTAGATAGTACCACTGACTAGATCCGGAAATCAGAAAACTTAACCTTTTTCTAGACTTTTTACAATATCCCTTTTTTTTAGGAAATACTTGTTGTCATAGTGTCACGTTGCAAAGCCTGGAAAGGGCCATTTCTAGTGATCTGGGGGTATTTTTGACCAAAATTTTGTTTGTATGCCCCGCGCCAACCGATGGTGGCGCTCCGCTTAGATAGTGTCACTGACAATATATTGTCACTGACAATGTATTCCCCCTCCCCCCACACTTTCAAAGACGGATCGCCACCCATGTCCATAATGAATCCAATGCACAAGAACAATCTGCTTATTGTAAAACTCTCACCTTTGAATAATCTGATAATGCGTACATATTTGAGACGGTATTGATAGTTAACACGGCCATGCGGTAGGGCTGCATGCGCGAGGAGGGCGCGAAAATTTTATTACTTTGATTACTGATATGTCCAATGAACCCAATGCTCAATTTCATTCTTGAAGCAAGGAACATTGCAGGTACAATCCCAATTTCTTAGACCTTGAATTTAGTAAGCCTGGCCTTTTCTGTGCATCAGTGTAGCGGGGGACCCCGGTTCAGCACGGTCCGAGCCCATAAGAGTTACGCCACTGTGAATAATCAGTAACTCAAGATAAAGCACCGCAAAATTTCGCGACTTCATCATGCATTGACTCTTTAGATTTCCAAAAAATGACGCAGAAAGTCAAATTTAGTACGTCGTTACGGCAATGAGTCGCTATTTTCAAATACTTCATTCATAAACCATTTTTTCTCTACTTCATTCATAAATGATTTTTTCTCCTTATTGACCGAACGACGGACATGATACGTCATTTGCTTTAATAGTAAAACGGATAGACTGAAGATAATTTTTCAGAATGATATTCATTATTATTAATTTTTCGTCTTTCACTTTTTGGACGTTTTCATTGCATTGAAAAAAAGTATACATGGCAAAATTATTGGGGGCTGCAGCCCCCATCCCCGACGGCCCTATATGCAAAAGATCACACAGTGCCAGTTTCAAGTAGACCCAGAAATCTTCTTTGGGCAAAAAAACCCCGATAATATCATTGTCAAAAGCTATGACGATAGCTGATATCACTGAAATACAAAATGACGTAAGCAAAATTCTGCATTGATTTTTACGGTCAAATTAGAAGATCACCAGAGCAACTCCACACCACAATTAACGCCGTGACAGGGTATATATTAACAATATTAGGGGGTTGTTACTCTTCGTAGGCGAATTTCTGTTTTCGCCACTGTGCAATAGTAGTCCCAATGTACTTCGTATGTGACTAATTAATGTCATTACCACTGATCGAAATGTATGGACAGTTTTGAGATTTGAAGCTCTTTGTTTCTACGATTACATACAAAAGCACATAGGCGGAGGGACAGTGGTGTAACAAGCCCCCCCTCCCTACACGGGCCAGGGGCGCAAAATGAAGGTAGACGAAAAAAGGAAAAGACAGAAAAAGATGGGAAGACAAAGAATGCGAAAAAATGGAAAGAGGAGGGAAAGGAAAATGAAAATTTGTGTACTTTTAGCGCCTTTCCGCCTCCGGTTGACACTGTACTAGCTATCTTCGAGTCGATAGATTGTCGTAGGTCTATGTATGAATACCTTGCTAAATACTGTATGTTGCCAATAATGGTGTTGCCCATATTCAGCCTTCGAATTCAAGGAAGTATTTCAGTCTTTACAATTCAAGCATGTTGTCGTGGACTCGAGTTTAGCTCGGGAGTTGAAAGCTGAGACTTGTTTTGGGCTGTATATTTCTTGCTCCTATACGTTAGTCATAGATGCAAAAATGTTCCTTGTCGCAAGAGAATGACACCGCCAGCTGGGTCTTAAATAAGAGTTTTGATGAGTTCCCACATGGGATGATCGAACCAGTGGGCCGGCACGGGGGCATGGGAGGCACGTGCCCCAATCGATTTCTGAATTTCTTTTTGATTTGTTTAAACGATCCCAAAAGGCGTTTAGCTATATAGTTGTGTACAGGTGTAGGGGGTAGGGTGATGTGTGTTTTCGACCGAGTGATGGATCCATTTTAATAATTCTCTATCACAAATGGTTCCCAGAATATCAGAATTTTCGCAAATCCTTCGCAAACTATCAAAATTTTCGCGCGCTTTAAGCCTTGTCTCAATGCTGTGCTTATTATCAATACCTTCCGACAACAACTCCCGGCAGCCCGGAGAAGGAAAGCGGCAAGCGTTCAAAACTTTTACGACTTCAAAGTAGAAGACTCACTTGCTGATTGGCAGATAGGTTTGTTGGGAGAATTGACAGTGTCTTGATGCAGAGCCTGAGGGTAGTCATGGAAATTTCGGAGCGCTTCTCGTGCATTCGTTACGGTCTGCACTCCATCTCATGACCGTTCTCAAAGTTATGAGAAAGGAAATTATTCTGATCTCAACAATTTTCGGAAAAGATACATCTCCAACCTCTGTAGGGGCCTCGCATCAATATGGGATCTTCGACCAATCTAAATGGTCACATGATGAGAGAGATTGCAAGTACGTATTTTGCCGTTTTACATTTTCAAAACTTTTTTGCGCACACTTATTAAAGATGGTGAATGTTAATGTATTTACGACGGAAAAGCTTTCTGAAATGCGCTTGTAAGTCTGATAGTCCTCCACCCCTTTGCTCTTGTTAGTCCTTCACCCCTTTGCTTTTACCTTTCAGGGAGGTGATGTACCCACACTCTCCCTTTCGCTCATTTCCCATTGCTGGAATCTGTTCGTCTGGATTCTGGTTCACAATTAGTAAAACATGATCATTGTAAAAGTGCTTGGCGTCATACTCTATAGTGTCATTTGGATGTCAGGCAATAAGCATCATATTGGTGCCCCCTTTTTGTAATTAATCCAAAGATTCCTGGAGGTTCTATACCGGTCTCTGCCGCCAGTGGATACCTATTTATAATTTACAATGGAGCAAAAGAAAAATGAAGAATGTTTCTGTGGAGACCACGCAGGTATTTTTGCCTGAAAATTGCCCCGGAGAGAAGGCAGTAAAGTAGCCGGGATGAGGACTTGAGGAGGTTTGCTGACAACATACCCTTCTCGTAGGCAACATACTATCCTATTTCACCTTCCAAAAATTGGAATTCACTGAAAATGGACATTTTTCATACTTACGATCAGTTCCAAAAAATCCCCAAAAATTGCACCGTTTTGCATCTAGGCCACCTTAAACTAACAAACATTTCTCAGAGGGGAGGGGACAAAAACCCTTCACCCAGGAAGACGTATAAAATCACAAGAACGTATAAAAAGGCACAATTTACGCAGACTTATGGGACTGACAGGTCTCATTACGATGTCATGAGTGGTGCCCCCAATCAACAAACCCTGGTAGCACCATCGGATCAAACAAACAATTAGTTCAGACCCCGAGCTCTGGGGCGCACGTCGAGTCACTTGACCCCCCTGCAAACAACCATTGTGACGTCACTGCGTAGGGAAGGTATTTTGAAGTGAGGGCAAAATGAAAATATATGGTCAATGGCCAGTGGCTGGAGGCCGTGATACTATCTAAACGGAGAGCCCATGAGTTGGCGAGTAGCGTACCAAGAAAATTATGGCCCAAAATGGCTCCCAGATTGCAAGAAATAGCATTCTCCAGGCTTTGAAAGTGTATCTAAATATTCTTTATTGTGAGGTCTCATTTTGAAGAAATTTAATATACTGTAGTGAAACAAACATACATATTTGGAGTAATGAAACACATATTGCAAATTGTACAAGTAAAGGAAAGACAGCGCGCCAATAAGGTAAACCGTTGGGAGCGAATGATCGTAGTCGGAATTTACGCACTTAATGTTACCCCACTATCTTGACTATATAGCTAAAGAAGAAAATGGAAAATTCTGCAACGGGGGCACCTCAGGAACCCAGCCCCTGTCCTCCTCTTGTGCCATTACTGGATAAATAGTGATAGGAATAGTTGTAATATCATTTAATAAAATTGCAATAGTGAATTGTCTTGCAGGCCAAATCAATAAAACCTTCAAACCCAGGCTACATACCTCCAGCTGGAAGTTTGTTCTCCATGCACCTCTAATGAACAAAGTGGTTGTAAATTTCAGTTACATGCAAAAAGGCACTGAAGTGTCAAGAAACCAACAAACAAAAATTATAGCCTAAGCATATGTCGGCGAATTGATTTGTCTAAAAGAATATGAACCCATATATACTTTCATCACAGATAATTTTCATACAAGACCGATGAAAGTCACACTTCCCCTACATTCTTACATGATTCAAGGAAAAAGGAGAGACAAAAGCGCGCGATTTTTTTTTTCTTCTTCGAGTTTTTTATTTAAAATAATGGTCTTTGTTAGGGATGCACCGGAAACACGTTCCAGTGGACTATCAATCCGGATAGTAAAAACTACCCGGTTCCTGATGCGGCTCGATCTTTGAAGAAATCAGGCCGTACTTTTCTCAAATCCTAGCCGAAATAACCTCAATCATTCAAAGATGGAAGTAGCTTCACAGATGAATTTAACACCTTTGTTAAAATTGTCTTTATTTCTACCCATGTTACAAGATATCAGAAAGTATTCCATTGAAGACAAATACCCATCACCCCAAGTATATTTTTGGGTGTGGAAACCAAAATTCTCAATTAGTGACTGCTCTTTGACATCAGAGCAGACAATTCAGAAGATGCAGAGTAGCTCATATCACACAGCATGCGCAGAAAGTACGTTCTGATCACACATTAGGGCCTTAGTTGTATGACCACAAGGATATGGCCTGAATCAATAAATTAAGTTTGTGTCTGCACAATTACGAGGAACTTAAGATAATTTTGGGAGGGGCTAGAAGTTACTTCGTTGTCAGAATTGGAACTGTCTGGGATGAGAAGATTTGCCCTTTAAAGTGTTTTGTATAAGTTCGATGGTCCTAATTTATTGCGACACTGACAGTGGCACAACTTCCATTTGATAGTCATGGAGTAGCTTTATGCACATGTTTAAATAAGTGGCGCTAACAATGAAGACAAATTTAATGTTAATATCCCCTACTTATCCCCCAGGACCGACATTTGCAGATATCATAATGCACGAATATTTAAAGGGGATATGGCATACCCCCAAATCGGGGAGTTGCTAGCAACTCTCTGACCAAACATATTTAGGAATATCCCCAGTGTTTTAAATACAGTTGATAACTAGAAATTCTGAACTTGCAGGCAAGTACATCGAAGCCCAGGAAAACTGGTGAAATTGTCGGTAGTGTGACCAGT
>WURT03616645.1:0-18944 GCA_009936505.3 Holothuria glaberrima
AAGCAATCCCTACTCAAACTCTACAAAAACCTGTAATCTCTGCCTCAAAGAAAAATACTTCATTATCTATAAGCCACGCATGGCCAGCCTCAACAATAGAAATGAGCTGGGATCTGCTTGCAGACATAGGAAGAAGCACCTTTTGTGCAACTTTAATCTGGGCTAAATCTGATGTTAAATGAACTGACACTGCCGTTCCAGCTCACACAATGCTTTTATCTTGAAGAGTGAGGTTCTCACGAAACAAGCTTGTAGATATGGCATTTTAACTTTTAGCTTGACTTTGAGCATTTTATAGTATATATATATATATATATATATATATATATATGTGTGTGTGTGTGTATGTGGGTGGGTGTGTGTGAAAGCAAACGGATCAGTAATTTCAGGTCAAAGATTGCATACATATCAAAATCGGATCTTGCTTTCGAGACTTGATAGAAAGACAGATTTTCCTAAAATGTCTATCCCTAAAATACGAATCCTGCAGGAACTTTTGAAGCAAAGGTAAATATCTCGTGCCTTTTAGTATCGGAAGATCACGTTTAAATTTGATTAATTTTAACAAAGTTGGTATGGAACGATGTGATTAAAAACATCGTCTGCTACATGTCCAATACAATGAATTAGAGTATTAGTGACATAACATTTACTTGTTATAAGTCTCAGAATAGTCGCTATATCACGGAACGGAATGGTATCGGAAATAGCCCACACGGGACAACTTAATGCGATTATATGGTATCTTATATCCGGAAATGTCACTTGTTAAAGTTTATTACTTTAATATTAAGAGAGATTCTACATTAGTTCGTGACTCAAAACTATTCAGTTTACGACAATATCTATGATAAAATATAGACAAGGTTTGGAAACTTCAAAGATGGGAAAATGTTATGCTGCATTAGTACTTTACGTATACGTTATGCTACTAAGATTTTTTCATTCTGAACATACAAGATCCTCTCCATTTGAATTTAACCAAAACGATAGAACCAGTGCAACTACTAGCGAGTGGTTGAAGGCTGTCTTGGTATGTGAAACTTTTAGCAATGATGCGTAACAATCAAGAGGTCCCGGCTGGGTCAAAGCGAGGTGGTTTATCATCCAAGAACAATCTACGAACTTTCCATCTTAAAGGGAAATATGAAGTTTATTTAACAGAAAATTTTCTTATTTTTTAAACCAATAGGAAAATTGCAGTCCACCCCCCCCCCCAATTTGAATGAGTGTGCCCCGTCATCCTCGTTCAGGAATGGATCTTATCAGTCATGTGACAATATGTTTGTTACTCATTTGTTAAAGTCATGCAGAAAAACTCCTTTGGTTTACCTTCAATATCCAATGTTTGTATACCGAAACATAATGAAAGATATTTGTGAGGGAAAAAGAGGAGATTTGTAAGATTTAGCTAACTTTTGAAAGTAAACTTGGGGCGACTGCCATCTATCTTTAATAGATATAGAATGATAGACCATTTAAAGTAAGGAAGTAGGATAGCTTTCTTTTCAAGAAATAAGGCTCTCATAAGAAGAAAGTTAGTTAATTGTTGCACAAAAAAAAATTGGTTCAACAAAACTTTCAAATATTCAAATGATGCAACATCCGTAAGTCTTGTAAGGCGTAATATTTTGAGGAGATAAAGCTGTTGCTGGAGTTTATTTGTGAAACTGGATGGTGGAAGATGGTGTTTTAAGCCCACACCAGATACATTCAGGAAACCGATGTAAATTGTGCATATTCGCATCGGAGGTAGTTTGAATCCCTGTTTCGTCATCTTGAGTAGGTAATGTCCTATGAGAGGGATCTAAGAGGGAGGGATATCTCCCCGCCCCCTTTAAGAAATTTCTGTTCATTTAAGATAGCTTTGATGCAAAATGTATTATAAAATATGTCTTTCCCTGCATTTCATTACCTTACATTCTTGCTTTACTCTGCTCCTCCTCAATGACTCCTGTGCACAAGAGCAATCGGCGTAATTGATGAAACATTACCATTTAATAATGCAAATATATTTGTAATGGTATTGATATTAAACACAACCATGCAATGAGGCTGCACGTGCGGAGCGCACGAAAATTTTGATACTTTGAGAAGCAATGGCACCGGCACGGGGGAAAAGGGCGCGCGCTCCCACCCCAAATCAATTTCTGGAAAAAATTCTGAAAATTTTAAAATGATCCCAAAGTCGCTAAAGCTATAGATTTTTGTAGGGGGTGGGTGAGGTGTATTTTCGACAGAGTGATGTAACTATTGAAATAATTTTCTGTCACAAATCCTTCTCAAACTATCAAAATTTTCGCGCGCTACACGCGTTTGCAACTTCACCTCAATATTATTTCAATTATCAATATTTTCAGAAAGCAACTCCCGGAGAAGCACAGCAGCAAAAGTTGAAAGCTGTTTACGATTCCCAGGTAAAAGAATGGCTGTTAGATTGGCATATAGGGGAATTAAAAGTGTCTCGATGCAGAACCGGAATGCAGGTTTTGCCATGGAAATCTTACTTAATGACAAATTTTGGAGGGCTTTGCACTCATTTTGTCACGGTTTGCACTTATCTCATGACCACTATCAAAACTCATAAGACATGGAACTATTCTGATCACAACACTTTCCAAAAAACAGAGGTACATCTCCTACCTCTGTAGGGGCCTCTCATCGATATGGGCTTTTTCAGTCTGACAGTCTAATTTGTAGCATAATGTGAAAAAAAATTGAAGGCATGTATTTCCGTATTTGCCGTTATACATTTTTCGGAAAAGTTTACCGTGCGCTTCTATGAAATAGATGGTGAGTATTACACTTACAACGAAAAGCATTCTGAAAGGCTCTTATTTGTCCTTCTGCCCTTTGGCTTTACCTATCAGTGAGGTCTAATATCACCTTCCTGCACCGATACTCTCCCTCCCATTCCCCATTGCCTGATGGCTGAAAGCTGTTCATGTGGATTTCCATTCAATATTAGCAAACAAACGATAGTTGTAAAGATATCGGCGTCATTCTGCACAAATTCATTTGGATGTCAGGCAATAAGCATCATGTGAGTGCCTCATTTAATATAATTAATCAAGAGCTCCCAGGGGGCCCTATACCCGTGTCTACCAGCCTTAGACACCCTCACTAATGCACAATGAAGCAAAGGTAAATTTTCAGAATAATCCAAAAATGTTTCTGTGGACTCCACGCACGTATTTTTACGTAAAAACTTTCCCCGAACAGAAGGCAGTAAAGTAGCCAAGAGGGGGGGGGGGTGCTTCAGGGGGCTTGTTGACGGCATATCCTTCTCTTAGACAATATTCTCTCCTCTTTCACTTAGCCAATATTATAAATTCACTAAATTATGGACATTTCCAGCCATATATGATCAGTTCCAAAAATATCCCAAAGATAGCACCATTTTGCATCCAAGTAACCTTAAAATGACAAAAATTTCTCAGGGGAGGGGACACCCCTTAGACCCCTCCCGATGGCACCTTTACGTAGTGACAAAGGAAGGATCCCTTGCTGTATACGATCACAGGGGACGTACAAAAGGTACAATTTACGCAGAACTTTTGGGTAACTGTAAGAGGTGGCATTACGACGTCATCTGTGGTGCCCCCATCACAAAATCCTGGCGGCGTCACTGTTGAGAAGGATTTGCGAGCTACTTTGAGGACGACATGTGATAAAAAAGGATTAAAGTAGATTCATCATTCAGTCTGAAACACACCTCACCCTATCCCATACATACATCTACAGCTTAAACGCCTTTATGGCTTATTTTAAATTTTCGGAAATCCATGGGGGACACGTACCACCATGCCCTCCCCGTAATGGCGTCACTATGTGTTTGGACATTAAAATGAACATTAAAATGAATTTTCCACCACTTCAGTTTGATTTAGCTATGTCTATGAGAAATTAACGGTGTTACAACTTGCAGAATATCCTAGCTAACTCAAGAAAATTGAAGAGGTATGCCGGTGAAGGAGGCGGCGTTGTATTAATCAAGACAGGTCTAAAACCTTTGTCACGGTTCCAGATTGCATAACATGGTAATATTTAAATGAGTGCTTCGTCTCTAATCAGAGGACTTTTGAGCTGCCTTTTAACGTGAAGTTTCACCACACAGGGTCATAGGGGTAGGAAGTGGGGGATGGGGGTACGGGGCTAAATCCCCCAGTCAAAAATGTAGTGGGGAGGAACCATGCTTCCGCTCCCCCTAGATCCAAGGACGGAAACCCCTTATTTGTCTCTTCTGTAAGAAATGTCAAAAATTCGTAGTAATATACCTTAAAATGTGTCCAATATGATGCACCAAATTACATCTCAGGACCCTCAAATGTCCAGAAATGTTTTAACGGGCAAGGGGACACCGCTCCCCTTAGACCCCTCCCCCAGGACGGTGATCCAAAACAAGGTTCAGCCCCTCAGTCTAGAACAGCTTTCTACGCCTTTGCCCTGGGGTTTTTTCTTACTGAACTCGAATTGCCTTTCCGAGGGTACATTGCGGTAGAGCCTAGTACCTTCGATATTTTACTTGCATGAGCAAATTCGTGTTTTTCAATACTATTTAGTTCAAGTTGAAAACCTCAGGTTGAAACAAAAAAAAAACATTTAGTAGTATTTGTCTAAACCAGCTGTATTCGTTCGTTCAAGCACGTCGTTCCTGGCCGCCTAATATACAAACACTAAAGCTAATTTCCATACTTCTGGAATGGCCTGACTCTAATGTTGGCAATTTACGCACTACATTCTTTAAAATTGCTTGGCAGGAGCGCATTAGTCCTCCGTAATGACATTTTTGGTCCGATTTTTCGCTCAATTTGCACTAAATTAGCCTTCGGTACTCTGACGTATACAGCTGGACTTGCGTTTTATTTCTTGTTCAATAATGTAGTGTAGTTTACCTTTAGTGGGCATCGAAAGGGGCACGAGCAAGGAGAAATTGTGTAATGCGGATGAAATTGGCGAATTAGCTGTAACTTCGTGATAAGTCTTTAATGGGTCTCGTGAGGAGACGGGTTTTGTTGAGAAAGATTACTATATGTGTGTGCCTCAAACATGTCAAAATTATAATCTTCTTAAAGTCTGAAAACCCCATTTTGCTACTTATGTAAGGTGAGTTAAAGATCTGCTCGACCGAAATGGTGAACCTTTTTCTCTGTTTTGTATATCAGAACCTTACTACGACCTTCCCATTTTCATTGCTTCAAGGCTTTATCTACAGAGCACCTCATAGTTGGTGAGGATATCGGAACATTAATATAGGTTGATTTGAGAAATTCTTACAAGTGATCTAGTCGCTTCAGTCCTCACAATTTATTATGGTAAATATCTAAAAAAAACTTGCCGAGAACCCGAAGTCATCCTCGAAATTGGGCTATCAGCTTTGGCAATATCACAGATCATGATTGATCCGTTATTTATCGTTCTCCATGACAAACCGGAGGCCAAGACGCAACACTGTCAAATTTTTCTGGCAATTCATTGGATTCCTCCAGAGTCCTGCCCAATAGCAAAGGTCGATTCTCGAAATTGTACCGCCTGTGGGAGAGAACAGAAAAGGACCGCCCGTAGTTATTAGCATAGGCGTAGGAAGCTGTTTGAGACCGGTGGTTGAAGGAGGGGTGCCCCTCCCCTTTGAAAATTTTTGGGATATTTGAGTGTCTTTATAGATGATATTTGGTGCATCATTTTGGAAATTGTCAAGGTAAATTAATGCAAATTTTTGACTTTCCTTACAGAAGAGATAAAAAATGGTTCCCTTTGGAAAATTTTTGGATATTTGAAGGCCCTTAGATGAAATTTGGTGCATCATTTTGGACAAATTGTAAGATAAAGTACTGCAATTTTTTGACATTTCTTACAGTGGGGCAAATAAGGGTTCTTTTTGGAAAATTTGTGGATATTTGAGGGTCCTTAAATGCAATTTGGTGCATCATTTTGGACAAATTGTAAGGTAAATTACTGCAAATTCATGATATTTCTTACAGTGGGACAAATAAGGGTTCCCTTTGTAAAATTTTTGGATATTTGAAGGCCCTTAGATGAAATTTGGTGCATCATTTTGGACAAATTTTAAGGTAAATTACTGCAAATTTTTGACATTTCTTACAGTGGGACAAATAAGGGTTCCCTTAGGAACATTTTTGGATATTTGTGGGTCCTTAGATGCAATTTGGTGCGTCATTTTGGACAAATTTTAAGGTTAATTACTGCAAAATTTGTCATTTCGTACAGAAGAGACAAATCAGGGGTTTTCGTCCTTGGAAGTTAAGGGGCATGAAGCATACTTCCGCCCCAAAAAAATTCGCTGGGGCCTCTCCCCCATCCCCCGTTTCCTACCACTTGCTTATTAGCCCCGTAATCAAAGTGTGCCGAGGGTAAGGGCACCCCTAGAAAACCCCCTCCTAGAGCTTCCATTCAGAACAAACAAACAAAAAATACCATAGACCTTATGCCAAATAGAAAGAGGGCGCTTCAAAATTGCATTCTGGGAAGCATTATTCCAAAAACAGACGACCGAAGTAGATCGTCACCATGGAGAAGGTTAATCGTCACAATGCTCAAGCTCGCCGGTCTGGAATTATCCTTCCCATGGTGCTTCACGATCGGCTATTTGGCATAAGGTCTATTGCTTTCTTGCATCATATATCTCTCGCTCCCTAAAAATATCTTCCTACTGGAAGATCTTTCCTGCGTCCTTTGACACATTGTCTGGCAATGGGCCTGTTATCATGCATGTCTTTACGTGACGTCATTTCAGAGGACAAACGATGAAGTCTAGATAAAGTACATGACTTTTGCACACATGTTGTATGAACGCGCACGGGCAAAAATCGGATGTCTTCATTTGTTGGTGTTAGTTGCAGTGATACCCGAGGGGTCAATTCCTGTTCTGTGACATACGCATAAGACCTTTTGTGGGGATGCTGGTTTATCGTACAGTTTATTTCAGATGTAAAGGGATATTGTTTTTTTATAAACAGCTTTTGTTCTGGAAAAAGAATTACTTTTCTGTTATTGAAAAGCTTGCGATACAAACAATTTCCGAGGTTAATAATCTTTGTCATGCTTAAAACTAAATGAAGGGTCGAACGATACTATAAACTCAGAATGAAAGGCAAAGTTAGTCATTTTAAAGTAACGTCACCTACTGTCAAAGTATATACAGAATGATTTTGCTAGCTATTTTCCACTCGATACGTTGCATTATATTTTACATATTGTAATTATTACCAGCTAGCGATCCAACACAAATTTCTGTAATCACATGTTGAGTGCCATATTCTTTTCCTGTTTGAACAAGAACGAAGTCAATAAAAATATACGTAGTAATAAAATCATGCAGTCATCGTTCTGTCAGACTCTATAATTAGTACACTCAGTAAAGACATTTTTAGCAATTGAACACTCATTTTGCCCCTCTTTGTAACACAGTTGAAACATGTTGGACTGTATGACTACTCGTTTAGCAAAAAAAAAGAAAAAAAAAAAAAAAAAACACGTTTGAGCACAGGTTTAAACATTTGGTGCATCTGTTTAGCATGAAAAAACGTTTACAAAAAGGGATAAAAAGTATTTAGAAAAAATTAGAATAAAAAATTTCAGATCAGGTATTCATGAATGATTTTTATTGAAACTGTGCCTTGTGTCCCATATTGAATTCACAAAATAGGGATTTTGATGTTTGGGTAATTTCAATTAAAAATATTACTTAAATTAGAAAAAAAATGGCTGAATAAGTTTTGGGCGGCAAAACTCTATCAAACCCCACGGAACAGTGGTACCGACAAGGGGGCGTGGAGGCAGTCGTTCCCACTAAATGCATTTTCTCCCCGCCGCTATGTCCTTTCCTTTAGTCTGCTCCAGGTAAATAGTTCACAAAAGCAATGTGTAATCTCAACATCTTGCCCCATATTTTTGCTTGTCCTCATCTTATACTCCTATTTTGACATCATGGCGGCGCCATTGTTGTAGGAATATTGTATTCATCTTCCCAGTTACTATGTTTTATTGCATCAAATACCTCCGTTTTTATCGATTGGACCACAGCGACATTCCATATAGCATAATTACATGTGGCGTTTCCACTTCTCTAGACTTCTGCAACGCCCTCTACACAGACAAGGACAAGCCATCAAGTCCAAAGCTGATGTTAATACCAACGTTGACCTCCCCTTTTTGTCCAGCAATTTAAAATGACAAGAGGTACTAACAGCAGCAATATTGAACCCGTCAGATTACATTAAATGCTGAAAATTTGAGTCAATGATACTTTCGACGATGTAACATGTGGAAATAGCTTTACTCTAAGGAAACCAGTAATAAGCACGAGACTTCTGCAATAAGGTACAACAGCTTGTCTTGATACTGTTTGACTCGCTAAGATGAACGTCGGGTCAGGCAATCATACCTCAAATCAACTGCAAGAAAGAACAAACAAAAAGAACAGAATATGAGTTCCGGCGAACAATGTATTCTGATTTTCACTCCACAAAACTGGCGTCGCCTAGCCTCAGTTGAATTTATCTAAAATATTTGCGTCACGATGTGATTGATGTCAGGAACCTGTAAATATTAGTACTGTTCTACCACATGTAATTATGTCTGACATTGCAGAAACCGTTGGCCTACCAAAATGTCAGCTTTTCCCGGTACACATCAATATTTGTTTTGCCTGTTTGTTTGGGTGGTTGGCTCATTTAGGGAATAAAGTCAATGGTGCCCAAGTCTCAGATACGAGCAGGCTATGACGTCACGCATATAAATACTTTAATTTTGGAGAAGCTAAAAAGCGAAAAAGCTTCCTTTTTAGCAATTTTTCATTGATCATAAATTATTCTCCCAAGCTGCCTAAAGTTTCGCAGGTGCAGTCAAGCGACGACACGAAATTAAGCCTGATATTGAGCATGAGCTGCCTGCTAGCTACGTGCAGTATACGATGTACAGCTAGAACAGCTAGTGCGGCGCGTACGTTTATCATATCTGCACGTAAGCTTTTTTAAGCTTAAAACAATGAGGCTGTCATATTTATTCGAGAAAATTTATTGTTCCTAATAGCACTTGGGATCGTTTGGATGGTTTTGGTGCTTTCTTTAAACTTTAGTGCACAGATGATACATGGCCAACACGGGCCCGTAGCCAGCTTTACATTTTTAGGGGCCAAGCGTTGTGATTGAGGGGGCATAAAATTTCCTCCTAATTTCCAGTGAGGGGGGCTTGAACATTTCATGGAAGGGCGTCCTGTCCAGTGGCGTACCCAGGATTTCTCTGAAGGGGGCCATGCAGTATGTTGTGTGATCACCGGCCTGGGGAAGGGGTCTAAGGGGAGGGGTGAAACCCCCTCCCCTTTGGAAGTTTTTGAAAAATTAGGTGTCCTTACATGCAATCTGGTGCCACATGTGCTACCATTTGAAGTAAAATTTGCGTTAAACATAATGGAGTAGATTCCATCAGATTAATTGTTATGCAGTTTCAATTTTCGTCTGGTGGGGCAAAAATATTTTTTGGGGGGCATTGCCCCGAAATGCCCCCTTGACTACGAGCCCGGGCCAACATCATCTTTCGGGAATCGAGAGCAGCCTTTTTAAGTTAAGTGTGATTCCCTAATTCTCTTCTTCGCCTCCTAATTCTCAGCAACCCTAGCCTAAGAGCAGGAAGGTTTTAGGGTGTGTTTGACAAGGGTCTTTGTTATGATAACAATTATTCGCATCGCCTTTACCAGTGACTGGTTTAGGTCTCAGGAAATCAGGATCATTACTTGGCTACCTACTCTCTGTAATCTCTCCTATGTATGGTGACGTCATTATCATATCACATCGACCAAAACTGACATCAAAATTTGGCAAATAACTCATTTTCAACTGTATTGATTACCTGCAGTTATTAACAATGTACCAAAGCAAGCAGACGATGTTTAGGGACACACTTAAATAAATACGAGCTTACGGTGATATTCACCTCTGCTAATTTTCTCTGGAAAAGCCAGGAATATCGTCTGTAGGAGCTGATAAGTTTCCTAAACATGCATGAATCATTATGCTACTGTCATTCTAAGCATTTATACTTCCAATGAAAAATGACAGGAATAAAAAAAAAATGCTGTTAAACTTAAGTACCATTGTACCTCCTTATACATTTTACTAGATCATGGCAGTGGCTTACAAAATTGCAGTCCAAACATGTTGATCGCACAGTTGCTCTCCATACACCTATGTCTCTATGGGGTCGGTCGGCCATCCGGGTCTTTTCGTTACCCTATCAACTTTGGAGTGAAAACAACAACTGACTGCCGTATGACCATATGGGAACACTTTACGCGCTACACTGCTGGAGTGAAAACAATCCCTGCACTACACTATAGTGCACAATACGAGCAATACATTTGTTTTCACTCCAACACGTTGTTGTCATGGGGACGTGACGTGTCACCGACAGACCCCATACTGAATTCGAACATGGATAAATGACCACTCAGAGACCAGCATTCTCAAAAAGTATTTATGAATGGTGAATATACAAATTAAAGTTGTGTACTTGTCCTTTGTTAACTTATATCGTGACTTGTAAGCTCTTTTATTTACATTCAAGGTCAGACGCGGTGAGCTGCTGCAACAAGTCAACGTTTTAGTGAGGTATGTTAATGTTCTTAAAATACGAATATATTTATGTTTGTCTCTAAAATTCTCAGTCTTTACAGTAAAGTTTAATTGTTTCATATTTCAATAGTATTCCTTCCAGAATTTTGTAGATAAATTTCTTTCCAAGTTTTTCATGGTTGGAGAAATGTCATTTTTGCTGTGCCGTGAAGATAATGTGGAGATTTGCTTTGTGTTGTTATGTCATTTCTGTCAATTCTATTAAACGTCTACTGGTAATTCAGGTGGGAGATGTTGACATTGTTACAAGTGTATACTTTCTGATGACTGTTCACGAAATGAAGACTTCATTAATTAACGTAAAAATTAGAAGCATATTGAGAATCCCTGCTTCCACATCACAGATTTGCATGTTTGGCTCATGTTTATTCATAATGTGAGGGTTAAGCTAACAGAAGCTCACCATGTCATTATCCAAGATTAAGATCGAATCCTTACGGGTATGAGTCAGAAAGAAAATCGAAGTAACGAACTCGATTGCACTTCACACACTGTCACCTGTAAGTGCCTCACTGGAAAGTAACTGTGGCAATTCCGGTCTTTCCTACGGGATGCCCAATATAGAGTAAAATTCTCGTAAAGTAAACGTACTTTTATCCCTGCTCCAATTAAAACAAAGAACACTTGTGTACGACTCCTTTCAGACATAGTTATAGTAGTTTGCACTAAATTAAAATCCCACAAGGTTTCATCCATACACCACTGCCTGTGAGAAACTAGGAGTAGAATTGTTGTACATTCATCAGTGATTAATCAGAGTAAATTGATTGTTTGAATTAGTGTCAATCGAAGTGCATCCCCCAATTGCTTTTAGAGATATGATCATATTCCTGAATATATTTGGGACGAGATTGTAGGGCCTATAATCAAAAGCCACCTGCGCACAGTACCATACTTTTTGCATCTATTTATGGACCTGGTATTAGAGATTGTGATACTAGGAAGTTGCTAGAGATTTGAGCTATGGAAGCAGGGAGTTGCCAGAGATCGAGGAGTAAGTAGAAGTCTTCAATAGCTAATGTCATTAATTCAATTGACATTACAGAAGAATTTTCACATCAGGTCAAAGATTTCTTCCGACGGTTTTGCTAACTAACCCGTGAATCACCTGGGTCACACTTTCTACATACATTATTTGCCGTTTTTCCTGGTAAATGTTGTAATACTAACATGCATCTAGCCTTATTTACTCCTTTCAAAAAAATGATATGCAGTAATATTTTGCGCTTATTTGAAGTACCAATTTTTTATATTATCGCTCAAGCGATTCGAATAACAAAACATTGCAAAAGTCTAAGGAAAAAGAAAAGCCAAGTGAATTATTTCATGCACAACTTCATGACTTTATGGAAAAGCAAATTTCCTCATGTAATTTGGTTCATCTTAATTGAACTGGGCTGACCGCTATTTGACATGTAATAATTTAGTCTGGTTTCTTTTATCCTAGACACGAAAGAGGACGCGAATAAGCCTGTCTGCAATTACGATTGCCGCAGGGAATTGTGGGATGCAAGGAAGATAATCCACAATCGCCATACATAGTATGCAAAATACATGTTATTTGGGACAGATTATAAGACAAGGATGTTCATGTTGTTCGAGACACAAAACCACATGCAAGAACACCTCTTACACTCCTGCCTGATCTAATAGGGGACAATTTGAATATATTCTAAAATTAACGCAGTTTCTTGGCACATGTTGTAGGTACGGTAGATTCGTTGTATTCCTCAGTTTTTCATGTTTTCATGCTCAGTCGAGACTGCGAAAAGACTTATACTTAGGCATGATTTCATTTGGTCGATATATCTCTTTTTTGTAAACATGTAGAGAACGACTGAGGCTAGCCTCCTTTCGGTGGATGGGAATGCAGGAACTGCGGTGGACTATATCTTTAAACATTACCCCGGTTGTCTTACAGATTACTGTAAAACTAACTTGTGTACAATTCGATCTAATAAAACAGGTGCTGGACATAGAGCATCAAGTGACACCTAACAGCTCTGTTAAAGGATTTCTGAGAGCTCTCTGGATTTAACGTAGTCTTTGCTTTGAGCTTGATCATGACTGCCACGCACGTCATAAATCTGTCGCAATCACCTTACTTTAAGCTATTAACAGTTTGCTTACTCTTCAGCGGCAAACAGAGTAATTTATTTCGCACCATTTGAAGAGTATGCGCCATTTAGAGCGCACCTAGAACATCTTAGGTTGAATTTACAACGAAATTTCAGCTGCTTGATATGCTTACATTCCACTTAAATTCTCTATTACCTCTCAAAGATAAAATTTCCGTAGTTAAATTCTCCGGACACGTTTCACCAATAGACGCGTGGTCAAGCCTCTTTTGGTGTATTCTTGTGAAAATTGTGTAAGTGATGACGTCGACCCCCTAATTATCGGTACATCTAATCTAACAACTCAATTTTTCTAAGATGTCATTGTCTTGTATTTCGAATGATATGTCCTGACCCATGTAGTTAGCCTGGCGACTTCCAACTAACGATGATGTTAAAGGTTGATGACGACAATAAAGTTTACAACATTAGTGGTGATGACGAAGATAATGATGACAATTACAATATAAGCTTTAAACACCACGCTCCATAATTTTATCACCCCACCATAGTAGATTTTTATGTTGTAACGACATGAACGGTCTTACCATCTGCCACACCAAGTGAAGTATACGTCATGGGATTAAATTTTCTTCCCTAGTCCACATACTGAAAAGAGAAACCCCCTCAACTCGCTCTTAGTGTCATGGGCTTCCAACTTTTACTTTTCACATGCGCTACACATTGCTCAAAATTCTTCAGACACTGAGTTCTTCACGAAACTAAGGGGCCTGTCTTGAATATTACGTCAATATGACGCCATAGTTACCAAAGTTTTCACTTTCGTCGTATTGAAAATCTCACAGGATGAGAAACAAATGATTTTCAGGGCTTCTTTCCTTTGTCAATTTCAAATTTCAAGCAACAATTTGCTATCTTAATTTTCGTGTCTCGAAAATTTCAAGGAGATTTATCAAGGATGCCAGCCTGCGATGAACATTAGCGATCAATGAGAATAGAACTTTCTCTTTGCATGAAGTAATAACGAATGTGTTATCTTTTCAACGGTCTAAGGGCCAATTCGATATTTCTAGTCTTTTACATTTTCTCACGCGATGTTTTCTGCAAGAGAAATGTGAACGGAATATTAGAGCAGGCGTGCTCAACCACTTTCAAACACGTGAGAGAAATCCGTGTATTAGGGCTTACATTTCGCCTGAGTTTAATTCTTTGGAGAGAAGAAATGGTTAAAGAAAATGATAAATTATAATTTGTTACTTTGAAGTTGTTATCTTTTTTAGTTACTGTGAAGTGATAGTGGAAACAGCGACGCACGAAGATCTTTAATAATGGGGCCCCTTACATTTTACAAGATTATTCCAAAGATCTGAGGTCTTTCTATTATTTATTTTTTATTGGGGTGTTACCATGGTAACAGGAGAGTAAGCTGAGATGGGCCGGTATCTGTACCTAAATTGCCAGGCCTGAGACTACACAGCCTTGATAGCTTAGTGGTGTCTTTTAAACGACAGGCGCTGGGTTCAAGTCCCGCTCATGGCTAAAGTTCCTCGTTCATAAAGGCTACGCAAGTACTTCAGTACTTGTAGACTTGGGATTTATTAAACAACTTTCGACCTACTTATTCCCAGTTTGATCTACCATATTTCGACCTACTATATATATATATATATATATATATGTATATAGAGTGAATTTCACACTTTTGTTTTTAGAGTGTATATATATATATACAATAGTGAGTTCCACGTATGCTCCATTTCAAAATTCAGAAAAAAAATTAAAAAGACGACGAGATTCAGAGCACCATAGTTTATATATAAACTATTGTGCTCTGAATCTCGTCGTCTTTATCATTTATTGTTTTCTATAAATATATATATATATATATATATATATATTATATGTGTGTGTAGTAGTAGTGGTGGTAGTAGTAGAAGTAGTAGTAGAAGTAGTAGTAGTAGTAGTAGTAGTAGTAGTAGTAGTAGTAGTAGTAGTAGTAGTAGTAGTAGTAGTAGTAGAGCAACTCCTTTCTAACAGTGTACGTAGTATTCCTGTAAGTGCATGGGTTTGATTAATGTGTACGAGACATTAAGAGATTAAAAGAGGAGAAAATGATGGGCTGGATGTGTTATTAGACCTGAAGATACTCATGGAGCCAATTCCAAAATCTTACCTGCCTTCTTAAGAAGCAGATGTGACAAAGTGGATGGGTATTGATTGAAAATGATAGTAGAAAAGTTACAGAAATTTCTAGACAGTTGCTAGAAGCAAGATGTATTTCTCTTTCAAATATCGAATTTTGTATGTGACATAAATCTGCATGTGGATGGATGATCATAATTTTTATATTCAAAGAATAAGTCCATTTTCTTTGTATTTCTTAATCTGAATCGGCAGGTGTCGCAAATAGATTGAATAATTTGTCACATTACTCAAAATAGAACTGAAATAAAAAGTTCATTGAACACGAATTTTTTCTTCAGAGAGAGAACTCTCGGTCAATATTACCATTTGGTCCGCTGTTCGTACAGTTTTGATTGTCACGTTTCAAACAGAACCAATATTTTCACCGGATTATAACGGATGGAATAAAACTGAAACTGAAACCAGTGCTGGAAGGGGTGGGACTGGATGAGAAAAGAACCTCTAGACTTCATCCTATTTAAATTTTTCGGAGAACATTTTCAAGAAGTATCATATTTAAGAATCTCTTTACTGTGGGCTTTTTGCTCACGGAGTCATCTTGACAAATGTAGTATTTGCTGGTAACTCTAGCCATACGTCACAAATTACGTTGTAACATTTTACCAGATTTCAATGAACTTAACCTGTTGTTATGGTAGCCAAAAGCAACGTTGTTGAAATGCAATGTATTTTTAGTATGGAAAATTTTATGTTGAAAGTTTGGTTTACTCTGAAATTTAAAAAATGCAAAACGATTTTACGAACAAGTTGATGCACTTTGCTTTAAGGGGCTCATTGAGTTGATATCGACTATATTTGTGACGAGTTTGAAAGAAATCATTGCATGACAATTCTTCTAATTAGCCCCATTACTCATGTATCACTTCCTATAGTTACCAAAAATGTGAGAAATTGTAGATTTTGTGGACAGGGGTTGCATATGATTACTACATAATGGTAAAAAGTGTCTGGTCACAAAGTTGTAATAAGTGATGTTAATCATTAATTATCCTGTCATTGCCATTTCAGTTGTGAGTGAGATGTGCAGAATATGTTAGTTTGATCATTTACCAGAGTAAAACAGAGAACAAATGATAAACCTACGGCTTCATGATTCTGAAGACCAATCGTATAGCGCCCTCACAAAACGTAATATTTTAAGTTCGCTCATCTCAATCTCCTGCCATGAACACTAGTTATCGTTTGATTATTATTCTCGTCAGATCAATAAATACCAGACTATTTCTGCATAAGATACCAAGTTCGTTTTAAAGGTTTTTATAGTAGTTGGCATGTGTTTGATAGGAAAATGCCCGTCCAATTTTCAAGTTCGACTCTGTAACAACAAATACTGATTTAAAGACCATGATTTTTACATCAAAATAAACAAAAGGCCAACCTTCAAATTGCACAGAAAGAAATACTATGTATCCTTTAAGGAAAGTTCTAGAATTGAATTATATTTCTAGATCAGAAGGGAAATACGATCATTTTGTATTATACTTCAGTTCTAAGAAGGTTAAAGTGGCAATAATTCTACCGGCACGCCATTTGGATCTTGTTACGTTTTCTTGTCATTCTGCATCGAAACTTCAGCAAGATATGTCGGAGATGATAGAGGGTTGTATGACAAACACGTTGACAAGCTTAGTACAGTGTAGGGCGGAAGAAGAGGCAGGTGGTAGAAATTAATATCACCTCTCTCTTACAGAGAAAGGCAACCACGGTAGTTTTACATCGATCCGGCCAAGAAAATTGAAATTCATTTTGTGTTTTGAATATTTTATCCTCGGCTAAACTCCAAACTGAGGTGCCATATTTGTTCAATTCGATTACAGAATGATATACAATGTATCTACACAAAAAGGGCGTTTCGGGCAAGGCTAATTGTGATGATGAAATTGGTTGGATGGTTCGACTCTTTTCTCTTCTCTTCTCTGGAACAAGTTTTGTCGAAGATCCAGCCTGTCCAGGGTCAGGTTTGTTTCATAATTTAAGTCTGACCATGGGCTTCTGACAAAAATGACAGAAATCGTTGGAAAACTGGATTTTAATTCGGAAACCTAGACAACTAGATTTCAGAAGGAATTGGAAATCGCGACCGAAGTGTAGATTTTGAGTTCTACAGTACTAGCCACAGTTGTTTGTTGTATTAAGTCACGTTCCAAGAGATACGTGCAGATGACGTCACAGTCGAGATTGCAGTCACGTGAGAGGTTAAAGCGGCATGCCAGGGACTGAATTCAATGATTTCAAAAACATGCAGAAAATTGATTTGTTTCAGCAAGTGCATATAACATATAGCATTTGGAAGATCTTTTCAAAGAAAAGTGTTTTTACCAGAGGTACAATGTATGATGGTAAATCCGTAATACCATAGTGGCTCAATGATCCACTGAAGCATTGTATTTCATTTCATTTAATTGCTAATTGCTCAACCAGACATATGGCAAAGTTTTATGCGAGTTTCACTGGGACATGCCTTTTAATTATGATGCACTCGCATGGTGAACTCTAATATTTCTATGTGCCTACGTACTGCTGTACTGCATGCTTTATCTGATATACTACGATTTCAACTTTAAGTATAATGAATGCCGTCCAACGTGCTCATGGAAACAAAGCTGGTGACATAACTTTACAACCTCTATAGCGGATCTTCACCGACGTCAACGCGCGCAAACGCGTCTCTCTATTTGGACGATCAGGCGTCCATCGTATAACGATTGTAATTAAGGTACTGCCATGCACGAGTATCGCTACCACACCTCCTGCGCATGAGCAGTGATGGCCAGCATGCCAAACTGAAACGCGCTGACGTCACTTGAAGAACATCTATAGAGCTAGCTGGATTTATTGTTTTTTCTCACCACCCACAAAAATCAAAAGTATTACATGTATGCTTATCAAAGCGGCACATTGAGTTGAAATTGATAATTCTGTGAGGATTTGGAAGGGTACTACCACATGACAATGCTTATATCTAGCATAAGTAGTCAAGTTCCACATCCAACACCCATGCAAAAACTTAAAATTTGGAATATTTGGACTCTTGCTTGTGATGGCCATGTGCAATTATGATTAGTACTAATGTGAAAAAGTGTCTGGTCACGAATTTTGAAAAACGGAATTTTTTTAAATTGTTAATTAATCTCATGAAAATTTCATTTGTACGTATAGGTTATGGTGATCGTCTTAGCTTGACCACTTGTCATTAAGTACGTGAAGAAAAAAATTTAGCAAATTTCACGAGCCAACTTAAAATGTCTCTTTAAGAACCACGTGAATGCACACCTGAGGCGAAATTCTTCTCTGATAAGGCAGAATTTCAAGGGATGTTTAGTATACTAGGTCTATGCCCTCATGATTTTAATATTAACTGCACAACTTGTTTCCCATAGGATTCTATAATGCGATTGGTAAATGTTTCTCTTTTTATCGTATGAGAGGAGGATGGCTTGGATAAGAAAGGTCACATCACTTACGTTTCTAAGTCCTCAAGTCATACTTCGACGGTAATATTGGTACAAACACTAAAATGCCGTCTAAACTGGACCAGTTCCTTTGCAATTACATACATTCCCAAAACGGCATCGTACTCACAGTCATTCACAACATTTGCTACTGTAGGATATTCCTGGACTCTGTTACAGCTAACCACTTATTTCATCCATTAAAGGGATTGTTACATCACCCAAACATATTTAAATATATCCTTATATTTCTTTATACAATTGGACACTACACTGAGCATGACCTAAATTGAAACAATAGCATCATTCTGATTGGTCAATGGTGCTTCTACACATCAAACATTATGGCAAACGGTTAACATACAGTTGTGTGTGAATATAGCCTTGAGAAATTTAACTCAGTACAAGCTAGTATAGTCTTGACCAGGAGGTACTCTGGATAGTCTTTTTCTTTTAAATGGAGAAGGGGCTAAAATTCAGCTTAGTAGGGAGTAAAGAAAATACTGTTGGGGAGAAATTTTTCCACCCATTAAAGAGTAACATACTTGAATTCCAAATTA
>WURT03616756.1:0-20341 GCA_009936505.3 Holothuria glaberrima
GAATTTCGACCACAGAGCCTGGAAATTTCCAGAAACAGCCTGGAAAACATTTATATATCTTTTTAACAAAATGTGAATTGAATTTATCAAACAATCACAAAAAAATCTTCAGTATTTTCATTGAATAACGGACCATTCTGATCTGTCTTGGTCACATCGTATAATTCCTATCTATATGAAAGAGCACTTTTTAATGTGTGATGATTTAATGATGTATGTAGCATAAGAGCGGAGCTGCGCGAAGCTAAAGTAATATGTATTCCTGCGGAGTTCATATTAGACTTACCAGGTTATCTAGTGTCAAATTTTTATTGCTTTAAATATACTTGGGCAAAGTATGGCAAGCTATGATATCACAGGCATTCTGTAGCCAAAGGACATTTCCATTTAAAGTTTAACATTAATCAAAGAGTTAATAAAAACAGTCCATACTACTGGGAAACTTATTTCAAAAATAACCCCCTGACATCGCTCAACGAACACAACTATTAAACTGCGTAACCAGTCGGTATATACACGTGTTGGTGTGTAGCCTATGTTCTAGGATTAATATGTTACATGTTAGGATACAGCAAAAGTTGAGGGTCCTTTTAGAGAGAAAAGATCTGTTAGGGAAGATCGTTGCAATAAAGAATGCATAAACAGTGGGGATAATTTAACAAGGGTCTTTTGCACTTGTGAAGAAAATATTTTGGGAGTTCTGGGCTGATTGGTTTATTTTCAACAAATTACGACGATCGATCATATTGCTTTCATACATGAATGAGAGACCTGTGCTGTCTGCAATAGAGAGTGTATGCACTAGGCTTATGTAGGGACCTACAGCTCTGTTGTAAGATCGTCCCGGTGATTTCTGAACTCTTATCTTCTCTTTTGGAGAGTCAAAAACATTTCCACATTTTTTATTTCAGCAAGGGTCATTAATGGATAAAATATGAATATTTTTAGCAAATAATCAGTACACCGGAGTGAACTATTGTGATCGTACGGTGCCATCATGCTACTGTACAGTAGACCTACAGTATGCAGGTCTGTACTATGTGTTGCATCCTCATCTATCTCTGTCAAACAACTTCCTTCAAAGATATACACTACGAACACATGCATTGGCCGATTTTTTTGAAACTTTGACACAATGATGGATGAGTAGTAGGTTATTAGCAGTGGTCAGAGTTTTTGTGTCAAAGGTCATGTAGGGGTCAATTTGGGTCATTATTTGCATACATAAGAAATTCTCCCTTTTGTAATGATTGAATGACACTGTGATAAGTGTTTGTCAGAAATCCTTTGGATGTTCTTCATTTGGGATGTTCAGTAGGCCTAATTTTCAGTGGTCAATGCATGGTGGTCATTTTTGACCATTTTGGTCATTTTCTGTCATTTCATGATCAACCAATATAATTCTTTTACTGAAGCTTGTATGGTACCGGTTTTGATAATTATCAGATTGTAATGACACTGCACCGGGGTGTTTTGCGGGATGTCCAGGAATATGGAGTCAGCTAGCTAGTGGTCATCTAGGGGTCATTTTATGAAAACACTAAAAACGGATATTTTCCAGAAGTTTTTTCATGACACAGTCTTGAAGGTTGATTATAATTTGGTAGTCCTTCCTTGTAGTGTTTTAGGGTTTGAGGTCCGCAGTGATGGTCAAGTCTTGGGTCATTTTTATGAAAACACTAAAAAAAACTTTTTACAGTGAATATTGTAACAGTGTAACAGTGAATATTGAATGTTTGACATAATGATACCTTTGAAGTGATGTATTGGATGGTGAAGTATTTTGGCTGGATCAGTGGTCATCTAGAGTTTTTGGTCTAAGTTGCAACTATACCACTATAGAATGTTTTTTCCCAGGGCCTACAATTCTTTAGGAAGCAGGATCTTAAGTGTTTGTTGTAATTATACATTTGTAGTTACTGCAGGTATATACTGTGCACCAGTACATGTCAGTCACTTCTTATTTTAAGTTGAATTAGCTATATCAAAGGGTCTTGGAACTTATCCATTTAACAACATTCTGTCGATAACAGTTGTACAACAATGATGAACATACAGTATGGATCATTGTTTACATGGTTCTTATTCTTATGTGAAAGCAGAATGTTCTAGCAACTCTCTGGTTCTAGGGACTACAGACCCTGAAAAATTAGTACTTTTGGTATAAGCCATATCTGATGTACCTTCTTATAATTGAATAAAGCTAGTACTGCAAGTGTTTGACCTGTTTCTAAATCTGTGTATTGTATGTATTGATAATACCAATTCTATTCAAGTTAGTTTTAATCAAGTTAACATGCAGAAAGAAAAGTACTGTACTATAATGTTTAATAGCATGATTGTGTAGAGGTCAAACTATCAAACACTGAGGAGAGTATTTCAATACCATGTACAGCACCTACAGTATAGTTTATACCATTAAATACATAAGTTGCTTGTTGTCTGAAAGAGCCTGGAAATCTCATCAAAAGAGACTTGAAAAGCCTGGAAAAGGCATGGAATTTACTCCTTCATAAAGTGTACGAACCCTGCATTAAGATTTCCTGGTGGTCCTCGGTGGTTGTACAGTTGTTTTCGTCCCCAAGAGGATCAATGCTATAATGATGTGATCTTGACAAATTAAAGTTGCCATCTGGCAGCTGCTACTGAAAAAAATTAATACCATGGGAAGACAGGCTTCAATGTTTCAATGTTTATTTATAATGAATGACTCCTTACTACTAAGGAAAGGTAAAGAATGAAAGTGCTCTTTACAGTACTTCAGGTCATTCACTTAATGTAAATTTCAAAGACAAGAAAGTAACTATGCATCAATTTTCACCTCCAGAATGTTGACAAAGGTACTTTCTTTGCTAAACCTAATTTCAACAAATTGTGCAGGAATTTTTAGAACTGTGTCATACTTTATGGGTGGTTGAAAGAAATGTGCTGTCCATTTGAATGAGAAATGCTGCGATAGTGAAATTATGCTAACGTGACCTTGTTGTGTACAGTGTTTAGTTGTATTTAAGTAATATTCTTTGTTGGATCATGTATAACGGAAAGTGAGGGATGCAGAAGTGCAGTAACACCCTCCATTCTCACAGTCACCTTAAGAGCCTTAGCCACGATTTCAGATCATATACTCCACCATGGTGGTGCACATGTTTCTTCAGTGGGGGAAAGGGGGGTGGAGGAATCAAGCAAATTTAATGAGAAATACTGAAACAGAACCAAAGGCACCATAGGTGCACACTACCTATCCACAGCATGGGTCAAGGGGCCAAATCACCTTCCCTTTCCAGGAAGCTTTGGGGTATTCACAAAATTGTGGGCATAAGAGTGATGCATTTTAGCTTCTTCCATTGACATTGGGTAGGCACTTAACAAACTGAAAAAATTACTGTTTGACTTTTTCATCAGTCATAGTCTTACAGTCTATATGGCTAACAGCCAGCGAGCGTTGGTAATATAAGGGGAAATTGTGTTTGTTTTACAGAAATTACTTTTCATATTTTGTAAACCATTATCACAATACAAAATAATAGACAAAACTTTCAAAATAAGGCAGTATGGTAACATTCTTTTTTATGAATAAGGCTTTCACTGGAAGAAATTCAGTTGTTCATTGCACAAAAACAATTTGCTCACCCAAACTTTCAAAACTTCAAATGATGCCTCATCCATAATTCTTGTATTGCATTATATTTTGAGGAGATAAACTCATTACCAGAGTTAATTGTTGAGACTAAATGGTTAAATAATGATTAAAGATATTTTTTTTGTATGCCATGTTGGTGCATTTTTAAGGCAATATTTCCCTTTAAAAATTTAAATAATGATAATAATAAGCAAACTTGTGAAGCATCTTATCTACTTAAAAGATAAAAGCCCTATTAGGGGCTGTGGTAATATAAAAGGTAAAGTGCAAAGGAACTAAAAAGCAGAGGTTAAACTTAGCAAAAGTGAAAACATATGAAGCTAAAATTAGAAAATAATGTTACTACACTAATTTTAAATTTTTAATTTAAATTAACCAACAGTAAGAAACCATAAAAGTAGGATATTAGGTAGACTAAAAATGTACTAAAGACGCAAGCTAAAAATACAAGAGTTAGAACCAAAACAACAACAGGCTTTTAAACAATGAAAGCAGGTTAAGTAGACAAAACATGAACCAAATTATTAAGTAAAAGCAGCTTTAAAAATAAAATATGCTTAACTCCTTTAGGCAAATTGTTCCGTAGTGTTGCAGCTCATCTATTAAACAATCTTTTTTAATATATATATATAAAGTGGAGGTTCTAACTTTAGAGACAACCAGGAAGAGATTTGGATTAAGAAGGAAGACATCTTGATGAGTGATGTTTTGAAGCTGATACCTCTGCATTGATGATGCATAGGGACTGAGGAAGGAGGGAGGGGGGGGGGAACCATTATTTTGATTGAGACCTCAGGACTTTGGAAAATAACATTACCCAAATTGTCCTATAGGAAGTGAGGCTGGGAGAACCATTACTCAGATTGGGTGTGTGTGAAGTGGGCCAAAAACATCACATCTTTTAGACTTTATAAAGAAATGAATAATAGAAAAATAAAAAAAAAAATTCCCAAGGAGGGGACAGTCACCCCACCATTACTATTCCCCTGTCCCATATTACCAGGAATGACTGTCTGTGCCGTACAAGTTGCATTTGAGTAATCTTTATTTTAAAATGTCGGGAATTTACAAAGATAGATGTGAGAAAAAGTTTCCTTTGAAATTTCTGGGAGGGGAACTGTCCCTGCTGCCCCCTTCTCAATGTGTACAACCATGTACTCCCCTTATGTGCAGCTGGAGAAGTGTGAGGGGGAGGGGGTTCCTAATGGGACTAATGCAGAATGTAGAAAATTGTCAGTTTTGGTTTGACCATTTTTGGATGTCAGATGGACCATTACCCCACTCCACAGGTATGCTGACTTCTTGTTCTGACATTTCTGCATGAAGGTCAGCATTACTATCAGTGTTAGGTTCTAACTAAACCTTATCGTACCAATGTCCTCAATGTAGGCTTGTCAGAATATAGAGATAACAGTGAAACAGAGCAGTCCCAAGATGGACATTGTAAACTTTTTCTCACTTCATGGCTGCCATTCCATCCTGAAATAACAGTTGATGTGAAATAACTGTCTATGTGTGCACATGGTGTGCTACTTAATGGTGAAATAATACCATGGTACATATTCCCAAGGGTTAGATGAGCATGTCATTAATCTGTTGTTTATTTCCTGATGTGGGACTTGAGCTGTGAAGGATACATCGGTGAAGCAAATGTGACCTGCAGGCATTTTCACCATTGTTTTAACTTTTTGTAAAAGGGCTCCATGTATAGGTTGTCCAAATAATTGAGCAGTTAAGCTTTGATTGCCTAAACTTATTTTATTTTACTTTTATTTTATTATATTTGTTTTCTTTCATTTTAGTATATCATATTTCATTTTATTTGTGCTTTCTCATATTTACCAGTGCCTATACACACCTCAAAAAAAATCACTTGCCACCTCGCTATTGGCAGGTATAACATTTTGCTCATACAGTAGTACTTTTCTGTTTCAGTACTGTTCCATGGACATTTTAGGCCACATCGTGAAAGTTGGTTTGGAAATGTTTTTTCATGACCTGACCTTTCCTCATTTGTATACTTCTGTACATTTATCCTCACAATTTGACTCAGATTTTTAGGTACTTGTAACAAGGAGTTGATTTCAATTTTACAACAATGTTTGTATGTAGTTGTGGGTATGCAAGTATAGACTGAATATTTTAACTATATCTCTAAATCCCACTGAAGCAAGACACAACATAAAGTCACTTTTTCATTGAACAATCTGACAAGACATCATAATGCATGCCATCTGTCAGGGGTTCTGGAGTGTTCTGAAGACTTGACCGACTTAAATACTGTATCATAAACGTATTTGTATTTCAAAAAGAAACTGCAAGCAGGAAGCTGTTGCCATAACAGAGTCACGGAAGGTTTTCTATTTCATAATCCAGGGTTCCCTAGCAATAAGGAAGATGGAAAAAGTGGCACTTTTGTCTTGTCCTGAAAGTCCTAGATTTTGGTATTTAGTCTGGCAAAAATGCTGTGTGAACTGGAAAACTGAAAACCTTGAAGGTCTGTGGACATGTAATAAATTCAGTTGTTCTTCTCAACAAAGCTAGATTAAGATCCCCTGATCAAAAATCCGTTAGAATTATTTGAATATCTTTTACCGTTTTCAAGATATTTCTCGTCAAAGTTTGACCGTTTGTGGGAATTATTTATTAGCTATGCAAAAATGTGATGTGGGAGTGTTTCATGGTGTTTGTATTTCTTTTGTTATTCCTTTATAAATTATCTGTTAATTACTTAATAGCTAGTTTCTAGATATTTTTAAAGAACTAAATAGCTACTTCCAAAATTAACCCCTCGGGGCATCCCAAAATTACAGCTGTCCTTGGAATGAAGGCTGAACTAACAAAGGATAACATTACACCCAGTTGACAGGTCCCTCTCTGTATGTCACAAATTTGCATAAGTAGTTCATGTTTATTCATGTTGTAGGTGAAAAATAGTAATTGTCTTGTAAAATGGTCAATATTTGATGGATTTTGATGGGGATTGTGGCTATTTTTATCATTTTTAATGCTTTTTACACCAAATAGACAAGCATCACATTTACCTGTCTACAGACCTTTAATACACTAACTTTGAGGTCAAATTGCAACTGTATATTGGGAGATGCCCACTAGATCAAAGGTTTGCTACTGTAGATCAAAGGTTCACTAGATTAAAGGTTTGCTTTGCCAACAGTTTTCGTCAGGTTAGAAGAAAGGTTAGGATTTGGGTTCATGCAGCATTACAGGTAGGACGCGGATTATTGATTGGTATTGTGATAACAATTAGTCTTGTTTAAGATTAAGTTTAGGGTTAAGGTTATTAGGTTTGAAGTAAGGATCTTTGGTCTAGCAAACCTTCCATCCAGTGAGCCTTTGATCTAGTGATACTTTAATCTAGTGAACCCTGCCAGCTACATTTGGCTGCAAGGTATAAACATTTCTTAATAAGCAAGCTTAGTGTACCTAATTTTTTTTCTTTCAAGTATGATCCTCAATTTTTATTTAGTCTGAGAGATTGTGATCTTGGTCTGAAAAAAGACTCATAAAAGATTTGAATTTCAATTTATCAAAAATGTACAAACCCTGAGTAAGTGTGTTCTTCGATGGTTTCTTTTAAATTTTTGGAGTTTTCTGTATAATGTGTGTTATGAGAGATGTTGGAAAGAAAAAAGAAAAACTACTCAAGAAATGAATCTGTGTGTTGTGTGCTAGGAGTAAGCATCCCGTAGAAGACAGAGAATTGCATGACCAGAGGTGTTGTCACTATTTGAATAATACCAAAATGGCCATCGCACCACTCTTGTTTGCATAATTTGATGATGAATCTGCATTATTTCAGACAAAATAAAACAAAATAATTTGAAGAACAATACTACAGTGATTCTTTGTTCACTGAATTTGACCACATCTTGCATTTTTTCCTCTCATGACCTTTTGACACTGAACCACTTGAGCAAGTCTGAACTTTACGAGAAGAAATATGAGCAATTAAGACATATGAATGTCCTTTATGATTTTAAGGCCCTTAGAACCTGAGAAATTGCATAGAAGGGTCTCCTTTTCCCCAGATTTATGTCAATTTCAAAAACATGTCAACTTCTAAAACATATAATTAGTTTAAAGCTTTGCCAAAAATAGCATCATTTTGCACCTCAGCCACCTAACTTAAATGTTACCCCCTTCCTTATTACCTTTCCCCAGGGTGGCACCCATGCACAGGTGACATACTGTAGGAAGGACCTGCCCAGGTGTCAACTATCTATAGGAATGCCACTTACTTCCCTGAGGGGTCATAGGAAAGACTTTAAAAATGGAACCAACTGCCATTGTGCTTGGGGCTCAGCATACGCAAAGGAGTAGGGAAAACAAGCCAGTGGCCTTCCCGACTTAAACCAATTGGTTAGAAACAGAGCCATAAATCCTCATCTTACTAACTAACTAACTAACTAACTTACTCCTCTAAGATATTGTTTTGAACAGCCCCCTAGTAATTCACTGAGGCTGCTGCCCTGGAAGGAGGGCCGGGACTAAATCTAAAGCATTTTGGTGTTTTTATGCAGCATACCTATGCGTGGTTCTGAGAGTATTAGCGAGGGATGTTTCTACATTTGTAGCCTAAAGTTAACCTGCAATCTTGGAAAAAAATTGTTGGGACACTTCATCGTAATATTCTTGAATCTCAGTTCCCAGGTTTACATGAAACCCCTGCTCCCCCTCACAATGTTGCACAGAAAGAGTGACTGTATGCCGTGAACAGGATAACTGTGGTCAACATTGTTGAGGGTAGCGGAGATGTCCCAAAGAGTTTTGCCCCAAAATTGTAGAGCAAGCAGGAGTGATGATGTCTCCACACATTGATAGGCAAAGCTTGTTGATTTCTTGACGTAGTCAGAGGAATCTATGCGATGGTGATGTCGTGTGTGTGTGTGTATGAATGTATGTATGTATGTATATATGTGTGTGTATGTGTGTGTTTATGTATGTATGTATGTGTGTATGTATGTGATGCTTGGCTTGTAAACACTATCTCAAGATCAGTAAGCTCAATGGATCTCATATTTGACATGTAGATACCCCTTATTGAGTAGATGATCCCTAGTGTTATTGGTGAAGGTCAAAGGTCATTTGGGATCACCAGAGGTCAAATGGTAAACATCTTGGAAATTGCTTGTAAACACTATCTCAAGTTGTGCAACTTCAAGGAATCTCATACTTGGCATGTGCGTGACCTATATTGGGAAGATGATCCCTATTGTTTTTAGTGGAGGTCAAAGATCATTTGGGGTCACCAGGGGTCAAAAGGTCAAAATCTTGTAAATGCTATCCCTCAAGAAGCATAACAGTGAAGGATGTCATACTTACCATGTGGATTGCCCATATTGGGAAGATGATCTTAATTGTTTTTTGTGGAGGTCAAAGCTCATTTGGGGTCACCAGAGGTCAAAAGATCAAAATCTTGTAATCACTATATCTCAAGAAGCATAACTGTGAGGGATCTCATACTTAGCATGTGGATTGCAAATCCTGAGTAGATGATCTCTATTGTTTTTATGGAGGTCAAATGTCATTTGAGGTCACCAGAAGTCAAAAGGCCAAAATCTTGCAAACACTATATTTCCAGAAGCATAACTGTGATTGATCTCATACTTAGCATGTGGATTCCCCATATTGAGTAGATAATTCTTATTGTTTTTAGTGGAGATTAAAGGTCATTTGGGGTCACCAGAGATCAAAAGGTCAAAATCTTGTAAACACTATCTCAAGATGGATAACTGTGATGTATCTCATACTTAGCATGTGGATTGACCATATTGAGTAGATGATCCCAATTGTTTTTGGTGGAGGTGAAAGGTCATTTGGGGTCACCAGAGGTCAAAAGATCAAAATCTTGTAAACACTATATCCCTAAAAGCATAACTAACTGTGAGGGATCTCATACTTAGCATGTGGATTCCCCATATTGAGTAGATAATTCTTATTGTTTTTGGTGGAGGTTAAAGGTCATTTGGGGTCACCAGAGATCAAAAGGTTAAAATCTTGCAAACACTATATCCCCAGAAGGATAACTGTGAGGGATCTCATACTTAACATGTAGATTGCCCATATTAAGTAGATGATCCCTATCATATTTTGTTGAGGTCTAAGGTCATTTGGGGTCACCAGAGATCAAAAGGTCAAAACCTTATTAACATGATATTCAAGTAGGATTGCTGTGAGGGATCTTATGCTTGTCATGTGCGTGATTCATGTTTGTTACAATACAGTATATACATACTGTATGTCAAGTCAAGGAATCACTAAGCCTTTTGTCTTTCTGGTTTGCTTTGTTTTTCAATTTGTTGTTTTTACCAGGAGATAGATAGGGATAATGAATTACCCATTGGGGAATATGCAATAAACTTCCCATGCTTCTAAACAGTCGTTAGGAAACAAGATATTGGAGGAGAAATTGGACCATAAGGTAGCAATAAAGTCAATTTTGAAAAAGGGGGAGGAGGGGACTTGTGAGAGGGGGCACGTAATCAGCATACAACAGATAGAGGCAGTGAGATATATATTGGTTCCAACAGTAGTCATCCATACGAATACATTGAGGAGGGAAGACAAAGATTACTTGTTACTGTACATGCATTGCCGTCCACCCCTCTGCTTCTATACTGTTGTCAATTTTACAGCCCTTGTAAACCCCCAGATAAGCTCCTGTAGACCTTTTCAGTGGTTGCAATTTTTCCCAACATACGTGAAAAGAACCCCTTTGCAAAGAGAAAAAAGTATGCACCCTCCTGTGGCTGTTTCCGATGCTCCAAGAACTCTTGCCTAAATCTGCATGAAAAGACTTTATACCTTTCATTCCTGTTTCACAATAGAAAAGAGAAAAAAAATAACCAGGATGGATAATGGTCATTTCCAGTATGAAACTTAAATAATTACGTAATTCTTTTAAAACTGATTTTATGCTTGAACAATTGAAATAGAAAGTCACGTACAAAGCTTGTCCTGTTTTGTTAGTAATATGATTTGCTAGCCTGCAGTATTGTGCACGTGTGAGATCTGCATTATGCACGGATGTGTAAAACAAGCTATTTTAAAGCATACATGACTCAAATTTAAAGAAAAGCCTACTTGTAAGCAGTCACCCCTTCCTTATTTTGAAACTGAGCTAAATCTTTCAAATCTGGGTTTATTTTAGACATGGATAGTTAATGTATTTTTTTTCTCTATTCAGCTAGACTTTAGAAAGATCACATACTTTATAAAATAATCAATTTTTAATGAATGGCATATAATATTTAGAAGAACAATCAGCTGCAACCTGTACTTAAAGGATCGAGTATTTCAAGAAACAGAGTTGGGTAAACATCTTTAATTACCGCTATTACTCTCTCCTAATATGTGCAATATCTGTAATGATGTGCTACTATGTAATTGCTATGTATTGTGCATTTAATAGTGGTGAACATTGGAGTAACTTCATAAGAATTTAACGATTGAGTATAAAAAAAGCATAAGAACAAAAGTCTCCTTTTTTAAAGACATATACACTCACCATCCAAAGTATATTTTGGTTGTTATAGAAGCTTGGTTTGCTGTCGTTTAAACCTTTCAGTTATGCTGTTTCCTGTGGTCCCTGTCATTTCCTGTGTGTAGCAAGCGAAAAAACAGCTCTTAATATTCAGTAATCAGGTTGGACAGGATAATTACCAAGAAATTTTGTAGAGCAAAGTATTTTGTCTAATAGGCTATGATTTAAGAGACTTTAAAGGGTAAATCTTGTCTTATCAGACTGTTCCAATTCTCCCAACTATGCAACTTATAGCTCCTCCCATAACTGTATAAAGCTTCTTGTGCAGTCACAACCCTGTTTTATTGCTTAAGGCCATGTCCTGCAGTGAGCATACAAGGCTGTGTGTAATCCAAGTACTCTCTTTGCATTGTGTAGATTGTGAGCTACTCCATGCATCTTTTGAATTATCAGACTTTGCTGTCAATTCAGAGAGCAGTCACCAACTGAGAATTTTGATAGTACTCCCACACTAAAACTATACATTGGGGGTGCAGATGACTGTTTGTCTAGAGACTTTAACAAGTTGGATGGTGGGCACTGTGAGTGCATCTCAGCTGTCATGGATGACATACAGTAGTCCACAAGTTCTGTACCAATATGCACAAGACCATAAATGTGAAGTGCCTCATGTTTGAATCTAGGTGATCATTTCATTTAGTCCTGTGGCCCTTTGAGGTTGTAATTTGCACCTTGAGCTGTTACAATTTTTTTGCCAGGTGGGCCATTTAGTCTAGGACCCAGCTTTCAAGTTTACAAAAACAGCATTTCAGATTACCTGGTATGAAAATGGTATTGCAAGCTGTTTTGAAGGATCCCTCAAAAGTATCTAGACTTGTCATAGTGACGTATAGGTCCTTACATGGTGGAGTACTTCACCGGTGTGCACAAATTGTGTTTAACTAGTGCTCGGGCTCAAATCTAGCTGGAAGTATGAAGTATGTGGGTATCTTTCCAAGCAATTAAGACTTCCTGTTTAGACAAATGCCAAGTGTTGTGACCTATGAGAGAGTGTAGTGCAACTAACCTTCATTTTTCTTCATTGGGGGGTGAGCACCTGCAATGCTTCTTCCCTCCCTCCCCCCCCCCCAATGCTTGACGGTATGGATTGCCATTGAACCTGACAAAGGAAGCTGCACACTAGACTGAAACATTTTAAGGCATCCCAGCTGTGTCAGTAATTGCTGATTTTTCTTAAGCTGCATGGTACCATATTATGCAAGAGTTACCGAACACGTTTGGTCATTTCAGGTTTAACTTTGACTTTGCGCTGTAATTGTTACCACATTACTGCTTTCACTCACAGTTTTACTGTTCATCAAAAAAGTAAATAGGTAAATTCCTGTATCAATTGTGTGGCATTTAAGTTCTGTTTGTGTGGACATTCACATTGCCTGACCTATATATATCCCTTCAGACTAAAGTTATGAAAATAAAGGTGTACTATATCTGTTTGGTCTAGGTTACTTCAAGCACAGGACTGGTTAGCCTATCACTTCTCCTTTCATGTTTTTGTGTTCCTCAGTGAAACCATTTGACATGAGGTTGCGTGATGGTGAAAACAGGTTGAACTTTCAATTTAATACCCTTTTACTTGAACCAGGCGGCATTGTCAGTACTTATCTACAGTAGGCTAAGGGGCAATACTTCAAATAGATTTTCACATAATAACATCTGTAGAAACATAGTAACATGACAGTCACCAAATTAACATTTTATAAGTGTACAGGACCATTTTTGCTTGAGAAGGGAGGGGGTTTGAACTATTTTGCCTGAAATATTTAGCATGTTTTGCCAAGAAATGGCAAGTTTTCAACCTGAATAACTGAAAACTGAGAGTTTACACTCTCTTTAAGTAAATGGGGGCATCTTATGACAGGCCTGGTAGCAGGGTGTAGAAATGTTTAGTGCAACTCCTTCATGCCTCGTTCTCTGGGTGCACCCGTCCAAAAGAAGTGATTCTTACCACTATTGTTTCCAAGATTTACAGTACTATAGGGTCTGTTGAGGGCAACTGGCTTCCTGAAACAGTCTGATACACTAAACTAAACTGAAAATAGTTTATCATTTAACATGTTACAGATGTTGAGTTGATTGGCATATTTATGAAAGATGACATGACGTTTAGTGTCACTCGACAGGTGGTGTATTGACCGCACGTTCAAATAACACCAAATGAAGTGTTTACTGGGGTACTGTATATATTACCAGCCCCATTGCCTATAGCTATGTTTTGCCTATAGCTATGTTTTGCTGTCATCCATTAATTTCTTTCCTAACAGGTTGCAAAAAGTGATGCAATGAATTAGCAATGTCAACGATGACTTTTCATGCTGGTAGCAGGCTGGTAAATTGTTAGATTACACTTTACACTAACACAAAAAAGTGTGGGTTGCAATTACAACTTCCTGTTCTGTGTCCATATATAGCATTATTGGAAATTCAAGGATTTCTGAAATATGCAGCTCTGGAAGAATTTTGTGTGAATCTATTGTTTCACCCCCGCTGTATTTTTTGTCATGGCTTGTTTATTGCATAAATGCATTTAGGCAGTTGCAGGCTGTAGTGTAATGGAAAGGGGAATTAGAACAGTTGGGAAATGGCCTGTTTCTCATGACTAATTATTTATACATGTAAAAAGATTGTTACTTTGCAAAACTTGAGTGTATTGAAACAATGGTTGATAGTACAAGGGATCTACAATCATCACAAAATTACAGTGTATATTCATATTCATATATTCCACAATGTTCCTTAATCATTGCAGAAATCAAAAATCTATCTGTACTTTATGGTACCACAAAATTAAGACTACAATACAGCACTGCACTTTAATGTGTCGCTATTCTTATTAAACTCCAACTGCATCTTCATGACATTTCTCTAGATCTATGTATCCTTTACATCAATATCCACAATGATTGACCTTCACCTTTTGTCCATAATGATTGCCCTTCACCTTTCATCCACAATGATTCACCTTTCTCTGGAGTACATTAGAGTTGTCATTTTGATATAAATGATGTACAGTCACTAAAGGTCTATTGTGCTTCTTTATTAACACAGAGAGTCAGTCTTTATTGTATTTATTATGGCTTTGTGCTAATAACCTTCAGTGTTCATTAATATGGTAATTGAGAGTTAACAGAAGCAGGTGACAGGCTCTGTTATTTCATAATTTGCAATCAAATGAATATGTATTAAAGATATTGGCTTCTTCCTACCAACAAGCCCTTAGAATCTAATATAAGGAAAGGATGTAAGGTTGCATATCATTATTAACATCTTGTTAAAGTTTTAAACTGTCGCAACAAAAAGTGTGTACCGCCATTAAGGAGTACTGCATAGTAGCTTATGAATGTGGTATGGAGGATTATTACAAATAGGACATAATTTTATCATTTGTCCTGCAGGGGTATACCCATTAGAATTGTTTTGGGAATGCAGTGTGTGCTATAACTACGTCTGAATCCTTGCCTCATAGAAGAGCTTTAATGCCCTTACAAAAAAATACCTATATCAACCTGTGCATGTAAATACACAGGATCACACATGGAAACAAAAGAATTCACAAGTGTTTATGATTCATAAGTATTGCACTTCTGGCTTGCTCCTTTTCCATACAACCAATGGTAGATTATCTTTATATCAAGTGTGAATAATTTCAATTTTGAAGTTGGTGCATGGAAATAAACTGTAAACTGTAACTGTGGTTTAAACTGCCATGGTTTTTGCATATCAAATTTGTGAAAACCTGTGGGAAACTTTTGGCAGAGTGTGGTTACTGGCCAGCTTGAGTCAATTATCAAGAGAAAACATAGATTTCCATTCAAAGTACCTGTGATTTGCCCATGGCAGACACATGTGAAACCCTGAGGATTTGGAACCAATTGACACATTTTTTGTAAGGATGGGAAACTTCATAATCTTTACAAGAGAAAAGAAATTGTTCCAAGGTTTCATATCATTATCAACTTTGTTATAAACAATAAATAGGCAGCAAAAGTCATGTTTTAATTAGTTGTCTTAAGCTCACAGTAAGAACAACACTTCAGTGTTTGGGGGAATGAGGTCTTAGACTACATCTGAGATATACTGAAGTACCTTTGCCTGTTTTCATTGTCCATGATGAAAATGATGATTTTAGCTATAGATAGAAACCATTCATGCTGCCCTGCTTACAGTATGTGTCACCAGAGAAACAGAGGATGTGCAGTTTGGGCTTGATTTTCTCAGCCTTCCTTTAAGGCTTCCCTTAGTAACTGAACAGGGAATGTGCCATACAGCCTGCTATGTAGGCAATAAAAAAGTTGTCAAACATCAGAGTAACACAAGGAGGTCAAAACTGCTGTAAAAAAGTACCATGTATTTTGCTTTATAGAATTGTTTTGTGTAGCATTTTGTGCAACATACACAAAAATTATTACATTAATTTGTATTGATCCTGAATGCCATCATTACAAATTTAGTCATACCAACAGAATTTGTCATGTCTGTATTTTATCAATACTGTTAAATGTTTTGATACTTCAAAAATTTCCTCTATTGCTCGTTTTCATTGGGCATTAAATCATGAATTTCACTAAATATTCATTACCAAATTATTTTCCCAACTGCATTCTAAAGTCCAAGTTACATTCACAGGTGAATATTGTTTTTTTTACATTACATCACAATAATCATACCTTGTTTTTTTTTCATTCAGTCTTGGAATTGGATCTATGGGAAAACTCCACCCTTCAGTATACAGAGAGGAGATGACACTCTGTCTGTTCTCCTTCATGTTAATCGTGGCACCATTGATGGCGTTATCGTTCGTATCCTCTCAGATGACATACTCATTGACAGCTTGCAACAACTCTCTGCCAGCTTGAAAGGTGAGAATGTCGAAGACAGTCCCATCTGGCTTTGTTATTGTAAGAGTAATTTGATAAACTTAAATTAAAAATCTCCAAAATCTGCTTCTTTTTTTTTGGTTCTAAAATTTTAAAGAGGAAGCTAAAGCATTTGAAGAAAATTTATATTAAATTACTACATAAGTTTTCCTGAAAAAGAGCAGGTGAGTTATCATATTTCTCTATTTCAAGCTACTGTTAGTAGTAAGCTAAAAGCAAGCAGATAAAATATCTTGGCAAAACACTGTGGTGACTTTCGTTTTCCTCTCATTTTAACTTCTGTAGCACCCAAGATCTACTGTAGGGTATGATGAACTCTCATTGAGTACATCCAAGGTATTAGAATTTTAAAACATGTACCCTTAAGGTATTAATTAGTGACTGACCTTAAACAATGTCCAAGTCAAAACAATAGGTTGAAACATAAAGGAAAGCAAAACCTTCCACTTAATGATTCTCAAAAAGAAATATGTATGGTCTTTTTGGTCTTCTGTGCCCTTTACTATGAACAGGACCTCTGACTGCATGAATAGATGTCAAGAAGTGATGTATGAAAGTTTTTTTTTGTTTGTTATAGTGGGGCTTTTCCAAAACGGGCTTTCAGTATAGGACCAGGTCTCAGCCTACCACCATGGTTTGGTTTGGATCAGTAATGGAATCTGGACCCTGTTCCATGCACTCAAAACACTCTTAAAGTTTCTCATTAAAGTTCTGCATCTGGTATGGGTAAGGTACAACTGTGGAGAAAAGTTCGTACCACAGATGCCTCACTTAGCAGGATATTTCACCCATAAAGACACATTTGTCAATGCAATCTCCATGTTATACCATGCATCTGGTGCCAGTGTGGTAAAAAAGGCTGCCTGCCCAGACTAAGTTCATTTTCCCCACCCCCTTCAACCTGGCTGCATCCTTCCCCCCCCCCAAGTCAGCCTGTGGCTGCACGCTGTGATTCCCACCCTGTACATCACCCTATGTCATTAAAAGTATGTTTCATATTGTCTCTGGTGAAGGATGTCAGTGTATGGGATCACTTTTTACCTGCTTGAAAGGTGAGCACATAACAGTTTCCTTGAAAAAATAGCACTAGACTATTTTTATCTTTCTTGGCACTGAATATTAATTCTCCTGATGCAGTGTTTATCCAGCTGAAGACATAGTCAAATAAATAAACTTGAACTGTATCTCATTGATAATTGGTCATGTGTTTGGTGTCATGTATTTTGAGACACAGAAGGTGCAAAAACCTGCCCTAGCAAAATATTGATTTAAAGCTGTCATTGTATGGTTTGAGAGAAACAGAATGAAGGGTGCAATGTATAAAGATACACTCTTGAGCAAAGTGAATTGTATATACATGTACATCTACAAGCATGCCGTTATTGTAATGTGACAAAAACCTTGACTTAGAGTTTTTTGATCATATTTAAAGTGAACATAACATCCTGGAGAAAGCGTTGGCTTGAAAGTTGAAAAAACACTACCAGAGTGCCCTTTATTGTTGATACACAATCCACTGCCAATTTCCTCATATCAAATGTTAATAGATTGTGTATTAAAACTGTATAATTGACTGCTAAGTGCTTAAATGAAAACAAGGTAAAATAAATATTTGTGATGAAAAGGACACAAGCTGATTGTTATTCCTTAAATTTGTTTCGGTAGGCTACTACTGTAGCACAATATACTAATGTTTATGTGCTGGGATATGATTAAGCTAACTTTAAAGTGCACCTTAAGTCTAAAATTTCAAAAATATACATAACTTGAAAAATTCATCCCAATGGTGTCCATCTCCCCTCTTCACAGGACATTCCTGAACTGGTATATAAAATGTTGAAGCTTATAAACTTAATTGGTGGATTGCACAATAATTTGTGATGTCATTCTTGTACTACTCAAATTACAGTCTTTGCATTTCTTTGTTTATTCGAAAGCCACTATACCTTTTGCCAAAATGTAATCACTGTCTTACTGTTATAGAGTGACTTTGCTAGGTAAGACCTCTCCCTACAACATGCTACTGTATGCAAGGAAACAGTAAATGTTTAAAGCTCACGTAAACAGATCCTTATTTCCAAAGGAAACAAAAGCAGGTATTCTGAGTTGTACTAGAGGAACACAAATGATTGCGCTATCGACTGTTTCAAATAAGTGAATAAATTTCAACATTTTGTATCTCAGCAATGGAGTAAGCTATGAAAATGGGAGTTGGATGAATGAAATTCCTTTTTTGTAATCCTAGACTTTAGGACCACTCTAAACCTAACACCTTACTGTATCTAGTTTGCGATCGGAAAAGTTATAAGTCCTTATGGACCTAGTTCTTACCATCTTTACCTTCCAAACCATTAGCATCATAATCCTTTCACAGCAATCCCAATTTTTCCTATTGAGTACTGTACAGTCAGCTAGGTTAACACATTTCTTGATATTTTATGTTGATTGTCTATTTGAAATGTAACTACTGTACAGAAAATTTTACCTAAACAGAATTTGAAGCCGACATGAGCATGAAAACTATAGAAAGTACATGTCTCTGTAAGTCAAGACTGTTTGAAATTTAATTCCAGACAAGCATAGTCAAAATGGCTGCTGACTGCCTTGATTCACGGAACTGGTCCCTGTACTGATATATGCCTGTTGCTCTACCTCGAGATCGCGAATTTTAACATGGAAATGCGTCCTGACTATTGAGAGAGCCCTAATCACTACCCAATATGTTTAGGGACGTATGATCTGAATCCATTTCACAGTCTTTTCTTTCAGGGCCACCTTTAGAACTTCATACACTGATTCACAAATACTCGTTGCGAGGTATGACTTACTCTGGAACACTGCAATTTTGCTTCTTCTGTATATCGTCACCAATTCAAGGTATTAAAATAATTTCAATTGTGTCACCCTTACAAATTATGTGTAGAAGCTTTTCAGAAAGCCACACCAACAAGTTCCAGGAGTATATTCATAGCTTTCCGGGTCATTTCAAGCATGGTAGATTCGATACATAATAGAAGTTGCCGTGAATAGTACATTAGCCTGATAAGTAATGTAACATAACTGGCTGTGAAAGGGTTAAACCAACATGATAAGCCGAAGCAAGCCATTGCCCTGTCGATCTGTTGATCCCACCTCTTTCCCCATCCTTCTCTCGCCTTCCAATTTCTAAGTTGTGCAAAATCTCAGAAGTGATTGAAAAGACTGGTTTTAACTTTTGTGCACAGTTCTTTAATTGGCTCCTAAAATGAGTTTTCTTTACATATGTTGATTTTGTACTTCAGGTTGAATGCCAAGCAATTTCTGTTCATTTGCCATCATTTTAGTTTGAACCAAGTAGAGTATATAAACAAGTATTATATGAACTGAATGCCAGAGATAGCTGGAGGTACCTTGGGAGGCTAGATTAAACACAAATCAAACATGTACTTGAACTGATGAGTACTCATGTGATATCAGTGTGATATATAAATGGTATACATATATGATTTCACTGTATGTACAAAAAGTCCCTCCAATGAGGCAGGCAAGTAGCAGTGCTCCTTACACCTACACATATGCAACTAGCTAAGTGATTTATTAGTCTGATACACTTTTAAGTCTACATGTGCAAGGGGTGTAGCTACCTAGGATGAAATTTTGGGGGCCTAGGTATCAAATGGGGGTCACTGCATTGATTGCCATCCAGGGAAAGGGTTCTAAGGAATGAATAAGCTTCAACATTTTGATCTAATCAGCTCAGAAATGTCATGTGAAGATAAGACGTGGATCATTTGGGTTCATTTTTCAAGCTTTACAACATACATTTTTGAAATATATTAGACTTTAGGTACAAGTTTTAAATCCATCCAACATTTGATTTATGAGTCAGGGATCAACTGCCCAAAGGGACTGTCAGTATAGCCTATTGTATTATCCATTATTTTTATCTGTTTTTGAGTGTAGTGTTTTAAACCAGGGAGTTGCCATGGAAACCATGTGGAGATTCGTTTCACAAAAGAAATGTCTGTCAGCTATATATACTGTATGACAGTAGTGAACCAAACTTACTGTGTAGAAGTTGAGTGCTTAATCACCTTGGGGCAGTATTAATTAGCTCAACCCGCAAAGTGCGGGTCGAGCTTATGTTTTACTGTAGAGAGCAAATGTCTGTCTCACTTTTCAAAAGCCTACTCCTTCCTCAGTCGTTGCTTAATCTGTCTGCCATTTTCTGTAGAGGTCACATCATGGTGGGGCATTAAAGTTTGTTCATGAGGTGGCGATGAG